>UZAN01039867.1:96420-107086 GCA_900618425.1 Echinostoma caproni
CTTGAAAAACTACGACGAAAACCGCTGTCGATTTTCACGGATTCTGGCGAAATGTGGAACTGCAGAGATTTTCATAGAGGTCAGTGTGAGAGGGTAGAAGACGATATACAGAACCTGCTGAGGTGTGAGCGCGGCATTCTAATAGACTGACATGTAAATGATGAGTGGGGTCAGAGANACACGTACGAGCGTAGTTCACACAGATTTTGGTTAGCTTATCAATGGATGTAAAACACAGAAAGTACTTTGAAGTCTTTCTTAAGTAAGCCATCAAAATCCACCAGCAAATAATCAAAGAAGAACAGGAAAATGCATTGATAAAAAAACGAAATTATTTTGTGCCCCAAACTGAACTACCTAAGTCTACAAATTTGAATAGATAATCCATGAAGTTTCTTTACATAGTTGAAAATATAAGTTGTGCCCACAGTAACTCCTAAAAATTTCACAGAACCTATCCTGGTTAGGGGATCTGTGCTTATCACTGATGGATAAGAGGGACAGACACATTGCAAGAGGGTAGAAATGCATGGTGGAAAATGCCTGGACATGTATCAGATGGTCGAAGGAATTTAGGTCGTAAAGCACAGAAATGACGGAAGAAATGGTGTTAGTAGTAGTACTAGCAATTGTAGTAGTACTTGTTGTTTTTTCTTGTTGTTACCAATTGTTAAGACAAAATGCTATTGCTATTTGGAGCCTGTTACTGGTGGTTTTGTTTCGATACGGTATTTGTTCAAGCAAGTATATGATTATTTATCAGACGCGTATTCTGTTGGCCCCCTTGTAGCACTTCAAGCGTTTGGTTCTTTAGCTGCATTGGTCAATCAGGTGACATACAACAAAATCAAAACGTGTTTATTTGTTCACCTGTGTTCGTCTAAAAATTGCTACACATCATTTGTGTCCTCAGTGGAAAACAACTGAATAACGCTCAGTGGAGCATAGCGCCGGTCGTTTTCCACTTCAAGTCCCGTGTGTTACCATTTCCCCCCGGATTGAGTACACTTTTGATTCGAAACATTCCCTCAAACGTTGATCGGACGAATACACGTATATATGCCTAATTGGACGTTTCCAGCAACTGGAACGCACTTGACGGATTATGTCTGCGAGATCACGTGATCACCGCAGTATGTGCATGTGTTTGTGTTTGCGCGCGTGATTCGGACACTCATTCTACAAAGAAAGCGCACAGACTCTAGATGATCTCATGTATTTCGATTGCGTGCGCATCAAGCAGGAGTCCAGTGTTGGAAATACCGACTGTTCCGCTCTCTCAATGCTCACGTCTGAGAACACTGTCACGCGTTCTGACCAACGAATTGAGGTGATACGTCTGCAACCGAAAAAGTGGACAACGAATGCGACATATCTGCTATTTGTTCAACAACATTCTTCAAACGACGACAATCACTATACACTCATAACATGAATTTGTCTTCCATTCGAGGTTGTTTACATTCTTTTCAGCATAGGATCCAAAATCAACTCAAAGTTATTACTAAATAGAGCACCAACCCCTCGGTGCTCATTCTAATTAGGGACAAACTGAGGACCGATCGATGAGGAAGATTAATTTTGTACGACGAGCAATTTGACTCGAACATGGGACGAACGGAGCTCAACGTGGTTCGAAAGAGTGCATCTGGATAGAATTTCTGCAGAGGACTTGATTAGCCGCTGTCCGGTTATAAATGACTCATGGATTTCTAAACACTGATCAGCACGAACCGAGATCTTTCCAATACATGGAATATCATTTACTGACAGTGTTCTGTTGACTCCATCGCCCAGCATTTTTGATCGATCAAGGAATAGAAGAGACACAATAGAATAGGGAGGATTGCTCGAAAGCGTTGTGTGCTGATCGTGCAACGAGAAGGTGCACAGCACGACACAGTTTTCAGGCAAGTAGTTCATCAGGAGGCGGAGTTCACGACCCATTTTGTGTTTCCAAATAGGATCAAACGCATTTTCAAATGCAAACACACGGGCCATATCGCCGTAGGTTGGACACTGAGGCTTGAGTCAGTGCCTTTTTGATATTTTCCATATTTCTTTGTATTAGTTTCGAAGTAGAATAGCCTTTATCCAGAGTTCGTCGTGGTTTGGCCTAACTTTACACTGTCCAGTCGGTCTCCATTTCGTGTCCCAGTTCATACCATTCGATTGCAATTACTATTTCACATATCTCAAGCTGACAACGTCCAGGTGGAGCGGTGGATAGAAGTTGTAACCTATGCTAATTGTGGAGATGCTTATTCAAATTCGTCAAAGATAGTGCTTGAGAGTTCATCAGTTCTCTAAATGAAAACCACTCAGTTGATGTTTTAAGGCAACCTAAGTCAGTGGTGGACTTTTGTAGCCAAATGGGTGAATTTTGAGCACTCTGTGAGGAATCGGGTGAGGGTGAGGTGTGTTTGTGTCATTTTGCGTGGGTAGGTGAATGAATACTTCACTACGTGTCCGTGGAATTGATGATCAGTTGAAAAAAACGGGAATTCTTTTGTCCGAACCGAACAGAAATGGGTCCCGAGAGACATTGAACCAAAATGCTCATTAGGGGTTATTACCTAAAAAATGCTAACAGGTAGAAAGTGAAAACTACATTGCACGTGTAACTTGATTTATGAATATTTGCTGTGTCGGGTGAAAGCTCAGCAAGTGAATCAGTTCCGAGCGTAAACCGAGGTGTTCGTCCGTTACATTTTCAATGGAACGCAAATGCAAACGCGTAAGTCACTTGGCAGAAAAAAATATTTCCTCCGCGAGGACTAAAGTTCAGATCTTATGATAAATTTGGATGGATCAAGGAACCATCATGGGCAATAAGGAAATATGTATTCCCGCCAATGTTTACACATGATTTCTCCGGGCTTGGTAGGGGAATTCACAGTGTTGACTGTGTGTGCTTCTGAACATTGATTATTTTAAAATTTGATGACGCATATTTAACCCTAAACGACCGGTTGTTATCGTTGCTGTGTTTGTTCTTATTGTTGTTTTTCGGACAACGCCATGGTGTGGAGAACCAGGTCTATATAAATGTGGGTTTACAGCTAGATAAAAGCAGGTGAAATTGATGACAAAGATCAGTTCTACCCACATATGTATTTTTGTGTTGATGAAAAAAGAGATCATCCACGAGTTTTCCACAGATAAGGTGCTTTTTGTATGAGTTCTGATGGAACGGATTTATCCGTGCTCCGTACCCCTGCAAACGTGCAACAGAGGGCAGCTGTTTTGAAGCAATAAAAATAAAAATTTGTAAAGTTACACCTGTTTAAAGCTTTCATCTTCAATTTATTATTGACTTCTGCAACGCCTCCCTCCTCCAAATTAACAAGAACCAAGATTTCTTTTTAATTATAACACAATAACCCTTTTTGGTTATTAGTTATTTCATTTTATTATCAGTTCAGTAAAGTTCAGTTATCACAGGACGATTTGTGGCGTCCAGATTTGCGTGTTGTCGGCAAGTTTCCTTGGCTTCCAGCTTCTCGATATGCATTGTTTTCTAAAAGGCAGAATATTGTGGTGCAGTATCACATCTTTTGAGGTAAGGTTAAACGTAGTAACTAAACGCTTACCTCCGGAGAAACCACTACCAGGCACTCGAATACTGCATTTTTAAAAGCTTTCACAGTATTGCAGCATACCATCACCAGTAATAACCACTTCCGCAACGGAAGCCTGTGGACGCAGTACGCTAAAATCTGCGATCACCGTTGTAGTACGACTGAATGTTAAATTGAAATTCGACAATGGCAATAGAACAAGTTGTTCAAGGAAAGATGAGTTTTTTAGGATAAATACACTCAGGAACTATAAATGGACGAGATGAGGATTGCACTAACCCAATTTGAAACTGAGTGCATCATAGAAGCTTTAAGTTTGTTTCAAACCCAAACACTACGTGAGATATCAGTTTTAAATTACTTGAAGTTAGATAATAGACATTACCGAATAATTGGAACAAGTGGCGCCACTCAGATATTTTTGTTGATCCAGTTTGCTTGATCCTAGATACTGCACTGGATTTGTCATACTAATAAAAGGTCGATACTACTCACTAGAAGACATCGTTGTAGTTTCTTTAATTTATTCATCAAATATGATCCAAAGTTTCACGAATTAGTAAGAAGCTGACTGCACCGACTACGATATTTCGGAGATTATCGTTCGAATGAAGGGAAAATATGCGAGACCTTGAAACATTCGTGCCGATAAACAGTCATTCCCGTTTTACAGCAGCCTCTATCTAGGTTGTCCTCAGATGCATATCTTCTTGAAGTGTGTGACAATGTCCGGATCTGAAAATTACAAACACCGTCTGTGCTTCGGGATCTGTGTTGCATGCAGGTCCTACCTGTTGCCGTTGCTATTGAACAGCGATCTTCTGATTAAATTGGGAGTGGTGAACTATACCACTGTTTCGCTGGATTGCCTACCTGATCGCATTGAATTCCAAGAATAAAGAATAAGGACTAGTAGCATATTTTCGGAGTCAAATTTTGATTGATTTACGCAAACATGCAAAGGCTTTATATGACTGTTTTTGGGTGGCTTTCATTGAGCTTAATACATGTCATTCGTTGCCTCTCACAGGAGTGTCGTAGGCGTAGACTGCCTGATGGATACAGCGCCACTGTTTCCCATTCGACAGTCTCGCACATGAAGGATATGAACTTGTGCACATATTAGCGGACTACAATTTTGATTACGCAACACGCAATCGGGGAAAGTGTTGTGCCCATCGTTTCTATTAGCATTGCACAATGTATTTCTGTTACTAAATCAACACTCAAAACCTTTGTTACTTTAAAATTCAAATGGGTAAATTGTCTTTAATTATGGGATTATCAATGAACCTTCCATAGGGTTCAACCAAACAAACTGCATTTAACTGTCCATAATGACGATCTTGAGACAACTCATTTACGTGTCTGATCCGTAGATAACACAAAATAAATGCGTTGGTGCATTTAGACAACCTTGTTCCCAAAATTGTAAACATTTCATTCCTTTTGATTACCTACTGATTAGACTGTGAACATTGCTTTTAGTTTAAAATTACAGAAAATAAATTGAAACATTTTCGTCCTGTTGGATGCATTGAGTGGGCGAGTGCAATGCAGAACAATCGAACACTATTTTGTTGCCGAATTGAGAAGAAATATATCCAGGATAAAGCGGTAACAGAAGGACACCTTAATAGATTGATTTTGATCAAACCCGTGCAACATCAGTGTCATTTTGGAAATACATTTCAGTTTCCAATAGCATTCTTGTGTATTGATAATGGTTATCTACATGAATAGGTCTTTTCTATCACCGTTTCAATTTGCGCAATCTCGAGTGTTACGATGAAAATTTATACTAGTTCAAAAGTTACACCACAGATTTGGAAAGCATTTTATGCAAATCAGCATAAAAATTCATTCTTTTCAAGGGATGATTTCTGTTTCACGATTGTTTATTAAGCTGAGCACACGTATTCTAAATTGCTTATATCTTTCATTCAGTGGATCGTAAATAAGCAAATAAGTGAAAATATTCCACCCTCAATAAATTGAAAACCTTTTGGTTAACAACCACTCACGCACTATCCCTAATACCGAAACAACTGATTACATAGCCCAAGAAATATAAAACTTGACCTTCAAAAGCTGACCTTGAGGTGTGCCGCTCGTGGAGTAGGCGTTTTGTAGTGTCATCATGCCCAAACCGGATGAAACATCCAATAGATCTCAGGATATATTTGTAGCCAAGAGTCAAAATTAATCGATGGCTCAGTTCTTGACTAGTGCGCGTGCTTCGATGTGAACATTAACCCAGTTGATAGCACAACCAACCAAATTCCTCCATTAAGACATAAACTGCGAGGGAGAAAACTGATCATATCAAAGCAAGACGACGGTTGAATTTGATCACAGGAGCGAGAATATTCCAGGTGGATTGAGGGAATTTTCCTCCTGCTACCGTTTGGGAAATGATGGCTCAATTTAAAATGTAGCTGAGGTCATCTGATATGAAGTCAAAACTGAGCGCATAACAAAGCAATGCACTTAGTGATTTTACCAAAAGATTCAAATCGCGTCGCCCGTTCATTGGGCAATGAGTTTATCTCACTCGTGGTCAACTAGTAATTCAGGAGGCAGAGAAAGCGAACTACTGACTAGGTTTTCTAGCGAATTTCATTTTACCCGTCAAAGAAGCAAATATCCATCCCGCCTAAAGATTTGGAAGGTAAGTAAATACTAAATACCATGCCGGTAGTCTCCTGCACATACCGATTTAGATATCGCAAAATTTCTTGCAATGAAAAGGCAGGCGTTTGATAGCTGTCACGCCAAAAATGCATTCGCGGAGGCCATATTTTTCATCCTTCCAATTTGGTATATCTTATCAATTGACCTCAGAAAATACTATTCTTTCAAGTTTATGCAGTTTCTGAAGGGGTCGATTCCAAGGTCGAATTCGTTCAATTACCGCCCACTACTTGGAATTTGAATATATTCGAAAACTTCTCCGTCTTCAAAACAGTGATTGGTTGCTTGCCTCTAGAGTGATCGTCAGTGGTTAGGGTGAGGCATGTATTAGAGGAAACTGGCAAGTTCGGTTGGACGGTCAACTGGATGGTTTCCACGCTAAAGCAACTGCTTTCAATGCTGAAAAATGAGGAAGAGTAGATCAAACATGAACGGTATGAAAGTAGAATATATGTATCGTCTATGGATCATTTTAATGAATAAATTCTAGTTACGTTTTATTTTGTGGCTTTGCTTTGTTACATCTGATGCACCAGCAGTCATTATCAAAATCGAGAAATCATACATTTTATTTGCATTTAACTAACAGAAGCAATAACATAGATGGATATTATAATGAAAATATTGCGTCTGATACGAGGCAATAACAGATTCAATCCCGTGAATAAGGCTGGAAAACTCAGCGTTGTCAGTTGGGGTGTTACATGAGTTTGGTCAATCCCTGTATAAGTTTACCTCTGTAAATAGTATGATATATTTTATTTGAATGGTCGTTGTACGCTTATGGTTGGGTGGATCCTTCAGAATCAATCATTGCTTTGGTTATCAGTTTTTTCGCTGGTATTCCAAAGTTGTTCCCAATGTGAATATCACAAATAATGTGATAAGAGCAGACTGATACTTCCGGGAATTGAAACAAAAAATTGTCTTAGAGTTTTACCATTGAGCCATAGTGATTGATGTGGAAGTAGGGGCAGAAAGGTGTTGAACACGGGATACAATGGTGTTATTAGCTAGGCTGACCCCCTTGGGGGGAAGATCCATAAGGCATGGTGTAAACTGGTAACCCTTGTAGAAAATATGGGCTGAGTTCATATCAATCGAGAATGAAAAGAACCATTCAATCATAATGACGGGGAAATCAATCAAAATAACTACAATGAAAGTTACCAATCTGAATATATATTTTATATTTTTTGTAAAACCGGGTTAGATGGTATTCAGTCCAATGAACGCGCAATTTTTCAGACGGGTCAGTTTGTCTTGAGTTGGTGTCACCTATAAACGATCAACACCTGGTTCAAAACATTTCAGATAACTACATCCGTTAACCTGCATTGGTGAGAAATTCAAAAGTAATTTTGAGACAACACAAATAAAATCGGCATAAATGATGTGACTGGGACGTTGATTTCGCCGTGGACGGAATCTGAGCTCACACTGGTTTTCTTGGCTTCTTAAATTATAAATTTCGATCGCGTGATGACGGTTAGCATTAGTGAGGATAGGGCACAAACACAGTATCGAACAACAAAATGTTCGTATAATTGTCACAAAATGGCCGATCAAGTGATCCGTTGAGAGGATCCTAAAACCACTCCTCAATTTATGCCCTATTGAGTCCGTTCTTTTACAGATACCGTCGGACAGCCACTCGGATGAGGACCTCCAATCCTGTTTATTTTCTTCCTCCTGAAGACCTACTTTCGCTGATCTTTCAAAACAATCTTTAAAATGAATGTTTCCGCTTTTCTTTCATGCAGACTCGCCGGCACCGTGATTTGAATGTCGTTCCTGTTTCACAAAACAAAACACGTGTGGGGAAATTATCAAATTTCCGGCAGGCTACACCCACATATATAGAGCAGAAAATAGACGCATATGAGAAGAAGGGGAGGGTCGGAAATTCACACGAACGCTTCTTTTATCTGAATGATTTTTTATTGGTATCAATCGTGCATTTCAGAGTGGAAGAGGAGTTCGGTAGTAGATCGAGTTAGGATATGCCTACAAGACCAATATATATTTGGTGATCTTAGCTTACGGGATGACGCAAACCTCGGGTGACACGTTACAGTTTCTGGACAAGCTTCCCGGTTGACGCAGACACAGTACCTACGTATCACAACTTCTGGAAAACGAGACACAGGCCGAATGTGCTGACCACTCAGAAGCCGTGCAGCCCAGACTGAAGCTGTGCGAAGGCAAAAATACAAGAACGCAATTAGCAGATGGCTGGATGACCAATAAACTTCTTTTGTACACATTATTTAAATCCCGTGATTTTTTCCAACAAATGAACTACTACTCCTGTTAGGTAGAATACCGTCGTGTAAGTGCTTGTGTGATTCAGTGCTTCCGTGGTATCCGGGATTCATAATATGTGATCCGAAATTCGTTCTGTGCCTATTTCAACCATTACTATAAACTACTAATGCGTTCTACTTAAATTGAATTACCGGGTGTAGGCCACTTCCATTCGTTTCACAAAACATTTCCCTGGTGATTGATCTTTTCCAAACCGGTGTTGTCTGTTTCTACACGCAATAAATAGAAGCAATCGGGGTGTATCTGCTTCTATTCCAAACGTACCGTTGAAAGTAACTACTTGAAATTAGAACGTAAAGAAACTTAAATTGGATTTGATATAAAATAATGATGAGTCAATTTTCAAGAAACTGAATGCTTCGGGCACAAGTTTACCCAACCTAAACATTCTTTCCCCAATAGGTTCCCTGTGTTTCATGTGATACGCCATGTGACACACCGGATTTGTACATAGCAAATGACCGAAAGCAAATAAAAGGACATGTATGAAGCATCCAGAAAGAGGTTTGATACTACCCTATGAACGGTTAATTATTTTACAATAATATCTTTGTTAGTAGAAGTATTAGTCATAACATTATTTGTTAAGACGTATCTGGGTCCAGAATGTTTGTGAACCTATTACATTTCTAACGGAATCTCATCAGATTGTCCGGATCGAAAGGGGTGAATAGTTCGGGAGATTAACACCCGGAGTTTGTGGTTTACGAAGCGGTGTGAATAGATCACAATCCATTTGGGATCAGTTACAAAACTGCTCGATCATNCCCCGGTATTTCCTTTTCTATTTCTTTTCATTTTTACTTCCTTTTATTGAATATTCAAAGATACAATTTTCAGGAAGGGGGAAGCGGCCAATCAAAGGGCTGTCATTAGACACTCAATGGGCAAATTGATGTGGTAATAGTGGGATTCGAACACACATCCACGGGGTGATAAGTTGCTGACGTTACCACCGGTTTATCACCGTCCAACTTGTTCACATGTCCGGACTTCTCAATACGCTCAAATGAACAGATAATTTGTGAATAGGATATCAATTCAGTCTTCTGAGGAGTTTTGAAATCAAAGATTCCCAGCCCTCTCGATGGGCCAGCTATTCATGCCCCGTCATCCTCACCACAACTTTAGAGATTGACTTTCAACGAGGAGTTAGTTAGGATGAACTTCGTCGAAGATGTATTTGGAATGGATTAGTCGGGAGGAGGAACGGTTTTGCCCTCGAGCAAAGTAAATGAATCCTGTCTGACGAAATCAGACTAACAGCTGTTAGACGCAACAAAACCACGATCACCAAAATCATTTGTTCCAAACACTTATTGGCCTGATTTCAAAGAGTCAACATTTTAAATCTATAAGCCACTAAAATTGTCTAATACCTTCTGTCTTTGAGTTGCAGTAAAGTGGTTCTTAGGTAAACTTCCAAACGTGATACTCAACAAATGCGTTTCTCATTGGTTCGCCGCATGGCTCTAGAAGACGCAGTGACCATTTATGACCGTTGAGAGCTACACCAATTTCCTCGATATCCGCAACAAAAATTTATCGTCTTTCCTCACTATTATTCATAATATTTTTAGCACTTTCACCGCGCTAATACCTCGTTGAGAATTGTACTTTATGCTCCGTTTAAGCACTCTTGATTGCGCAATAAAATTCCTCCTTCGCGAGACTCATTTGTACATTTTGATTATATTAGATCGCGGCCAACCGTGTGTTTGTCACACTATGTTCTTACCGTATTACTTTACAATTTTCAGTTCCTATGCTAAATAAGCGGAAGTTTGCATAGAAAAACGGATTCAGGTGGTTCCGTTGTTCATTTCGGATTGACAAAAAATGCAGCTGGAAATTTCTCAGCAATCAATAATCTGTTCAGTAGAGCGATACACTCAGAAACTGTTCCATTTGAACAGTGGTAACATTAACTTCTTTGCGTTCCTCTCTAAAATCGAACGTTGGCATTAGATGTGCGAACGTAATTACACTGTAGCCGAGTGATGACGGTTACCAAATTATTGCTGTGAAGGAGACCGCTATTTGAATCCACCACCACCACCACC
>UZAN01039868.1:31152-48125 GCA_900618425.1 Echinostoma caproni
GGGCCTAATCCCTCTTGTGACACGTCCCTTTCCTACCCATCCACCACTCCATTTTTGTTTGTAAACCACACATAAACAACTAATTATATCTACCACTCTAATCCATACAAACACGTCAAACGTTATGCAAATGTGATATGCCTTTTACCTATTTATATAACTGTATTAGCCAGGTGAGGAAGTTATCGAAAACGAGCTGGTTCGCTATTTCATGTTTTGTTCTCAAATGTCTTTTACTTTTTTCTTCAAAATGAATCACATTGTTTTCCTCATCGTGGTTCAGAAATAATCACAGTTTTTGTTTTGGTTCCGTTTCGTTCGCATTTCACCAAATGTCATTGGTTGTGGGACTGGTTTCATTCATCTGAAGGCAAATATGGTACAACTGGTCACATGAGAGGATCATTCGCACCAGGGGCAGATCAGATAACAACCATTTTGAAATTTCTTACAGTAAAGTTGTGGAATTCTCACCAGGAGACGAGGACAGCTTGCTTTTGCAAAAAAGGTTTCACTCTCTCTCTCTCGCAAGCGCGCGCACCCTCTCCAAACTCTCGCTCGCACCCGTAGTCACACACCGGCTCACATGCACATAAACAAGGAGACACACCAGTTGAATCGTATAATCAGCTCTTCAAAATGACCCTATCCCTGTAGAACAACCCACTGCACTTTTCACGACTTAAAAACAAAACACATTTTCATGCACGTTACACCCTGCACCCCACAAAATCTCCCTGCAAGTCCATCAACGATGTAATCGCAAAACAGACTGACGGACAGCCATTTCACTTTGCGTGAATGGACCCGGGGTTTGTGTTTATGTGCATTGTTCAGTTCTGTGTTAAAACTGTTCTCCGCTCTCTCTCCCTCTCGGCGGATCGCTCGCTCGTATTCTGGTTGTCCACCAGTCTTGCTGACGCACGTCATCCAAATCGACAAAGCCATAGGCCTGTGATTGACAGTAATATCTCCATTGATACGCCACCGTATTTTTCTACTTCCTTACTCTAATGCAACAAATATATATGTGGTGATGCATACTGTAACATTATGCTAACCAGGGAGTGGGCTGATGCACACACACACACACACACGCACAAGATATCTTGCCTAGAAAAGTGACTTCATTATGGATTCAGTTTCTGTTCGGTCATTTATGATGAAGTTTTCGCATCGATAGGCAAACAACTGTGAAGTTGAAAACTAGTATTGACTACACCATCTCAATTCTCTCAGTCAGTGAGTGACTAACAGAAAATTAAAATAAGCATACCAATAGAGCGTTACACAAAATAACCTACGTTTTCACTAGAAAGATGCATACTTACATTCGGTTGTTGTTCTTGTAATAATGACAGGCTGTAAATGACTGATTATCAGTGAGTTCTTTCTTGAGCTACAGTTTATGACCGCGAGAAAATCGATTTCGATCCAATTTTCGTCAGTTTTCAGTTCATAAAACTTACCGACGGGGATCATTAAAAAGGAATGCAAAAATAATAGTGACAATAATGTTCAATTTCTATACAAGTTCTACACACAAGACTTACCAGGTATTCGACAAAAAGACGCTGTATGCGGAAATGACCAAATTACGTATCAACATACAAATGTAATTAGATTTTCTTGCAAACCAAAGCTTACTAACGATTTGATGGATTATATTTATTGAGGAATAACGTTATACAGAATAATAATCTCTTAGTAGACCCACAGTGGTGCAGTCACTTTTGAAAAAGATGTCTTTGGTCCAGAAAAGGCCGCTTACGTAGGGATTGCAAGTGCAAACTTCGAAATACAGGAGTGAAGTTCGAAGTAATACGAACGTACTCCGGGCTGTCGCAGCGCAGCGGAGTGGACGTATATGCGCGACAAGATATCTCTCGGCTCGTATTCTCATAGCGGGAGACGATATGAAGCTTTGCGGGTGACGAACGACGACGGGGAATGGCTTTAGGGATGCGGGACACGGGTTGGCGAGGAAACACTGTCAGACAGGGTCGGGGTTGAAGCTAAACCTGCAGGGCAAAGCAAACAAAATCCCATGAACGGAAAAGGTCTAATGTGATACAAGCACTCACAATAAACATTACTGGCTCGGTTGCCAAGTGTTACATTGCCCCTTCCCAAGAAGAACACTGTCCTCAGTGTTCACACGCGCAAGGTTAGGGAGAGTAGGTGGGGAACGAGGGACTATCCTGCACGCGACGCCAGTGAGGAGTGTGCATGTATCGCTCGAACTCGTGCAACATGGCCCTTAATTTAGAAACATATTTCAGTTTCCAGCATCGTAATTGTATAATGATAGCCATGGGTAAAAAGCATTTAGGCCTACCTTTATCTCTCACAGCATTGCTCTTCCGTTTCTTGCTTCACTATTTGAATTCTCGCGCTTTTGTATAACAAGATAAAATTTATATTATTTCGAATGTTACGGCTCAAAATAAAGAAATCTTTAGTGCGGAGCAGCATAAGAGTTTACACTTTTTAATAAATAATTATTGTCTCATAACGGTGTCTATTGTAGTAAATCAAAATACTCTGAATAGCATATCTGTTTACATAAGATGCATTGTAAATGCACCGATAAATAATCGGTCGTTGTCAAAATTAAATAGAAAAGTTATTTTGCTACAGACTGGTCACGTAAAATCCCTCTCCATGAAGAGAATAAATATATGTAATAAGAAATGTAAAAATTGACCAAAATTGACCTTGCTGTGTGCGGCTCGCTGAGTGAACGTTTTGTAATATCACCATACCTAAACCGGATGGAAGATCCAAGAGTTGTTGATGATGGTTTGGCATACGCCCTTCGATTAGCTGCGCTACATTTACACGCTCTCCGTCACATTGTGGAAATTTTCACATTTCCACTCACTATCATGCGTCGTCATTACTCAAGGGATGATATTGTTTCAAACGTGCTAGGACATGCTTCGATGGTTCAGCGGTTTGTGCGACTCCATTTTCTCACTATCCAGGCCGGACCAAAAAACGCAAGCGTGCAGGATGGCAAGTTGCTCTTAATTGCACTCCTCTGTCAAAGATGACTGTCCCCTCATTGGTCAGCACCAACACTCGGTCCCTGTTCCCCAAAATGTCGGATTTAACTACTGTCCTCCGATCAAGAATTCATACGAACACGTGTGCTGTCTGTGTTCAAGAATCCTGGTTGAATAAGAACGTAGATGACTCTCTAGTGTCAATAGACGGTTTTTAAGTTTACCGGCAGAATCGTGGAACCGGAGGAAAAAAGATCGGAGGGGTTTTTGCCATAGATGTCAACGTTTCCTGGTGTCGCAAGTCCCATGTTGTTTATCAGTACTGCTCAAAAGGTATCGAGTGCCTAACTGCACAGTGTCACCCCAGACTTTCCTGTTTTACACACACAATTTTGATTAACTTGTTTATAGCTCCTTACTGTGCACAATCCGATCGTATTTCATTTCTCGACTCGTTCATTCCTTTTGTTGCCCCACTTTTAGATGTTGGCGATTTTAACCATAGTAGTACTTATCCACTTTTATCATTGGGTATGACAGATCTTTGTTACTCGCTCACAAGAGATAATTCTATACTGGATAGAGTAAGTACTGACCACCCAACCTTTTTTTCTTTAGCGCTAAAAGCACCTATTTCGTTCAGTGACCATTGCTTACTCTTAGTTCGGCCTAAAGTTTATTCACACTGTTCATACAAATTTTTCTGTGGATCTGAGCATATCAAATTTTGTTTTCGCAACTTTTCGCCTACAAGTGTTTCTCCTCAATGAATCTCTCAGACAGGCCTCCCTATGGTTTTGATCATCTTCTCTATTCACATGTGTCCCCCTATTCACCCAAACAATCAATGCCATTTTCAATTACTGTTGCTCTGTTTAAAGCCTGTGTCCAACTGAAGAATAAACTCTCCCTTACTAAAGTCGTTGCGACGATAAAAGGAACGTGCGTACAAGTCTCCCAATGCTGTCAGGTATTTGTTCAGGCTTATCAAAGCTGAAGAAAATAGATTGAACGCATTATCCTCTGATCGAATACTGAAGACTGAAAACAGCAAACGTCTGTGGCAGTGTATAAGACTTCTTTGTGGAAGGAAGAAAGTACGGTCGAAAGTAGATATGGACGCTGATGATCTAAATGCCGCATTCCTCTGCCAGTCATCGAACATTCTTTCTGCCTACGCGTCACAAAATGTTTGTAACGTGGAACTACTCTCATACTGTGATGTGTTAAAACTTTTAAATAGTTTCATTGGTCCCACAGAACACTTTGAGAACAACAGCGTGGTGAACATTTCCCCTGGTCCACTTCAGCCACACCAACAAATGTGCAATCACTTGAACTTTTGACACCGTGATCAATTTCACACAAACACAAGCACGCATAATTGGAGCCACAGCTGAGTCATTAGGACTCGAATTTCTCTTTCCCTCTTTCGTTCTTATTGTTATTCATATTTATTGTTATGTAATGGCATGATTACGAATGACTGAAAACGAGCTTGTTCACCACGTTGTTATTTTTGAATAGTTGCAATTCATCATCTGCCGCATGCCCGGATGACTTACATCCAGCCCTCTTCAAATTTGGTGCTGCTTCTCTAGCTAGGGCAATTACCTTCATTGTCAATGAATCTCTTAGTTTTTCAACTATCCCCGACTGTTGGAGGCCGGTCACAATCATACCAATCCCCAAAGCATCCAAATCGTCTATCCTCTCCAAACGTTTTCACCCCATAGCATTAACATCTTCAGCTCTTAAATTGACTGAAAAGGCCATCCTCAAACGCCTTCAGCATTCCATAAACATTCCCAGTGATCCGTTAGTTTGCTTACAAGCCAAACAGATCCACCCTGGACGCACATTCCCAGTGATCCGTTACAGTTTGCTTACAGCCAAACAGATCCACCTTGGACGCAGTCTCCACCCTCATTCATTTCATCACTAAATCTTTGAACAGCTCTGTTAAGTTTATCCGGTGTGTTTTTCTGGTCTACTCTTCTGCACTTGACTCCATTCCTAGATCAAAGTTGTTACAAAACCTGGAATCGTTTGAATGCCCCAAGCAGTTGTTAACTTGGCCATCCAACTATTTTACTGACAGAGTACAAACCACTAGATTGGGTAAAGCTTCATCCAAACCCTTATTCAACAAATCCGGAGTTCCTCAATAGGCTGTGCTATCCCCATACTTATTTGCCACTTATATTTGTGATATTCCCTGTGTTTCTCCCGCACGAATTTCGAAATATGCAAATAAAGTCGTGTTGTGCCAGCCCATTTCTTCTTACTCTGATCAAGCTCCCTCATCGAGAAGCTTGCTCAAATTCATTCATTCTCCTCCTCATCGGGCTTAACCCTAAACCTCAGTAAATATGTTGAGTGTTTGTATAGTTTGCTCGCTCTTCATATCCGACAGACCCCATGGTAATTAATAACAATCCTTTATCCGGGGTGAACTCTGCCAAATACCTTGGTGTAACTATAGGTAGCAATCTTCATTGATAAACCCACATCCACAACTGCATTAGTAAACTGCGGCGCTTATCATTTCAAATACGAAAGCTCAGGCAGTTTCGCGCATCCCAGTCAGTTATTTGTACCTTTGTTTATCAGTGTGTTTTACCCATCTTACTCTACTGTTTCCCAGTTGTTTTACCTGGCTTACTCAAACAGGATTTCAAAGTTTTACGCCGCGGTCTAACCAGTATTAGTCGTGTCTCTTCTATTCCTGTGAATGAATTAGCTGTAAAGCTTTCAGAGTATAACGTAACTTTCTGTGTAAAATTTGATGAGAGGATTCTCACAGATCCTGATCACCCATTGCACGCAGAACTGATAAGTTGTCGTTTTCATCATTGAACACGCTCCCAATTCTGTCAAATTTCATCTCGAATTAACACTTACCGCAATTCACGTATATCGTATCTTCCTCGTCTACTCATAAACAAACAGCGGACAATAAGTGAACTTTTTCTTAACCTTGGATTATTAAATATCCCCATGTCTGCAAAACTTTTCTCCCCGTTGATTATGTACATTGTGACGGTTAGTGTGTATGGTTTTTAACTGAAACGTGAGCTCCAGCGCTTGCAAAAGTTATACACAACACAATAAAATACAATAGCAGACAGGAAGATTATCGGAGAGGCTTAAAATCCAGTGTCCAATCCCTGACTTGTGCAGATGTTCTAATGTAAACCGAAGAAAAATTCATACATATTCAAGGGAATTTCTCTAGTAAGACAGAACTCTAGTAAAAGAAACCGATCACATAGAAGCAGGACGAAGATTCAATTCAGTCTTAGCTGTTAATAGCTGCAAACAATCAACATTGGGAATAGTCCGGGCGGGTTGGCCGTAATTTTGGTATGTCACCGTTGGGAAAACAATGACTAACTTAAAATTATAGCTAATGTCTGCTATCGTCAAGCTGTCATTAGACAACGAGCAAGGCATGGCACGTTTTACTTTACCAATAAATTCAAATCGCGTCACCCGTCCAATTGGCGTTGGGTTAACTTCACTGGTGGTTGAAGAGCAGTGCATCAGGCGAATGAAATTCATCTGTTGACCTACTTTTTCAAAGAGATCCATTTATGAAAAAGCAAAGATTCGTCTCGTTTAATCCAGTGAAAAGAAATTAAATGCCCAACGCCTTGCTATTGGGTTCCTGTATGTGACACTAATTAGTACTAAATTTGTTGCACTAAAGAAACAGTTTTTCCAAGAAAAGCTTATTGTCACAGGGGTTTTACCACTGAAATTCGCTAGACCTCTTTATATTACCTTTTCTCACTTTCATACAATTTCTGAAATGACAAGTTTCACAGTCGATTTCTACTACGGCCCAGCAACTCGTATTCCAATGTGATCAAAACGTTTTTCACCGCGATTTGAATACCAAGATAATTTAGCCATCCCGACAAGAATCGTCAGTTGCCAAAACGAGTCATATGCTGGAGAAGACTGATCAATACGATTTGCTTGTCAAGTTGGTAGTCCCCATGCACAAATGACTAACCCCCTGCTCAAAAATAAAGGACTGCGCATATAATATTGAAAAAACGAAAGTACAATATATATGTAATGCCTGTTCGTCGATTTTATAAATGAATTCCGGAGAGTTTCTATAGAGGGTTCGTTATCCTACAGCTGATGCGCTAGCAACCGCCGTAGAAATTGAGAAACTCTACTTTCATAATGCATTTGGCCAATAGAAACCACACGATAGGTGATTACTGTTACAGGTGTGTTGTGTCTATCATGAGGTGATACTATATTCATTCCCCATAGCTGAACCTCAAAACGCCAGACCTTGAAAGTAAGCGATCTGATGCAGACCATGGCGTTGCACGAGTGAGATCAATATCTATTCCTCCAGCGTATAATTACATCTCGTATAGTCACACTGAGACTAGCTATCTGATGGTAGGTTCGCGCCCTATCAAGATTCTCCCAATCCTCACATGTACACCGTGTTGATGACGAAATAGAAAGGTTGTTTCTGAATGAGACCCACACCAAAATTATTTGAACCCAAAATAATTCCGATCGTACAACAACATGCTGGGAAATGTGTAATTCGAACGACATTCGCTAACGGCAGAGTTTGGTTTCTATTACGACGTAAATGATATTGGATTTTTGCACATACACACACAAAACGAAGTTGAAAATAGTCATGCTACAATAGTAGTTGAAGTCTTTTAATCACATTTTCCTTTTATAATCTGTTTCAAGCCTCGCTTATGAAACTGGACTCAGAGAACTCGTCAACAAATTTGGGTTTTTTCATTAAATTTTAAAGCTTCATCGCTTCTGCATCCTTGACAACCGAAGTTGTTCGCACCACTCATTTGCTCATTTTAGGCAACATATAACAATTGAATCGATCAGAACCTAGCCTTATATCTTCACCATTTTCTGATCTATGTTTTAATATTTCCCTCGGAACGTGTTGGGCAATGTGAATTGGCTTTGGTCTTCCTCATTTCTTGGTCACTCACAAAAATAGTTGAACACCGTTCTGTATAATGACGATACAAGAGGGCCTGTCACAACGCCTGTTCCAACTACAGGGGCATAAGTTAGATTTCGATAGCGCCGAGGCCATTGGGGTTCGTTTTGTTACGCAGACTAAACCCAATTCGCAAAAATTCAAATCCGGGAAGAGCTGGCAGGATTTCATGATTGCCGTGGTTGCATAGATTACATCTGCCCTTTTCGTTAGCTTCTAGAACACCTCCACACACGTTGGCGACAAATTATTGTCTTTTTTGGACACCAGAACAGCCTTCAACCGCATCGATCCACCTGCACTGTGGTACTGTTTGCTGAGATGAGGAGTACCCGAGAAGTCTGTCCTACTTTTAAAAGCACTCTACCACCAGACCTCGGGCAAGGTTAGGGCCTATGGTGAACTTCACCCTCATTTCCTGTTACCAGTGGGGTACGACAGGGCTGCCCTATCTCTCTATTTCTCTTCATCTTTGCCATAGATGACGTTATGCAGAAAGCGTGACTTAAAGTACGGAACTCTGGAGTCGAGTTTCTTCCTGGAGAGAGTCGTAGACTTAGTGGGCCGATAATATTGCCTTGCTGTGAGGCAGTGCTTCGACGATTTAAAACTCACTGAACAGTTTGGTAATTGAGGTTACTCGATATGGCATGTCCTTTGCACCTTCAAAGTGCAGGGTGTTGTTACAAGATTGGTAGGGATCCCTCGTTATGTTTCCGATGAGTAACCGCATCCTGGAAGTAGCCAAATGCTTTGTCAACTTTGGGAGTTGCAAAACGACTGGCAGTGATGTGGGTGAGGAGATCTCTCAACGGTTGATCAAAGTTAGGTTAGCGTTTTGCTAATCTGCAGCATATCTGGCGCCGGTGCAACTTTTCCCTTTCACTGAAAGGGCGTGTGTATTGCGCAACGGTATGCACCGACGACCAAACCTGGTCTCTCCCAGAAAATCATGTCCAACGACTATCCGTCTTCGACAACCGTTGTCGGCTCAACATTACCAGCGTATGATGGGAATAATGATGAATTCATGTAACGTCTGTTCGGGTCAGATAGTCTTCCTCTAAGCAAAACCATTTCACTGCATCGTGTTAGGTGGCCGGGGCATATCCTACAAATGCCCGAACAACATCTGCCATACCATACACTATTTGCTGACATTGGACTGGATGAAACAGCAAGATAGGCGGACTATGACATGGCGTGGAGGATTGAAGAAATTGTATTCGGATTTGACCTCCGTCGGAGCTTTCCGTCTGCCCGGTTGAGGCTTCAAATATTTAAGTTGTCTTTGACTGAAAACACTGCGGGATACGGCACCGAATCAAATTCAGTGGGGTGAATGCATCTTTTCCTGCGTGCGATCCCAAAAGTAAAACCAACATTAACATAAAGTCCAAATGGCGTGCAGCAAACAAGCCAAATGTTGGGTGTTTTTCAAAAGAAAAGACTATATTGCAATACCGCACGATTTATGTCCAGGACGATTTGGTTCTATCTCAACATGGTGCATACTGCAGAAAAAACAATGTTTCTATAGAGCTTTAGCATGGCAACAAAGTGAGGCAAAATACATTAAAACAACCCGTAATTGCATGGAAGTTCTGACTTGGAGGGAGGCTTTCGATTGGAGTTAACAGGTTGTCATCTGTTTCCCTTCATTGTTGTCGGGCCAAATGAACTGACTGACTATCACTGAAGACGACACCTGAACAAACATGAATTGGCAGTTTGGTTCAGCCATGGTATGAGCTGGTTGGCGCAGTGGTAACGCACACGCCTTCCATGCCATGGGTCCGGAGTTCAAATCCCGGACGGGACGGTGGATGTGCACTACTGATGAGCTCCAATAAGAGCGAAAATCGAGTCTAGTGCATCCGAGTGTAAAGTTGAATCGATGAACTGAGGACTGTGTGTGAATGTAAAGCCCGAAGGATAGTCAGCTAAAATCAATAAAAACAGACAAAGCATAAAAGAGGGAGGGGTAAACGGACCATGTCACCAGGGTAAGGATAGATTAACATGAAGTTCTTTTTTCTGACGCAGGAGGGGCCTCCATCGATTAATAGCAATCGCTTCAGCAAAACTTAGCAATCTTGCAACTCGTGACCTTAGACAATCCGAAATGCTTTGCTTCGGTCGATCTGGTTTTGCGTCATCAGCAGACGTTGAGCCATGGCTGAGGACGGAGTCTTGTAGTTTCGACAGTCGTTTCTGACCTCGATTGAGTCACCTGGTTTTGGACCCAATTTGGAATATGTCCCACCACCCGATGGCGTAATTGTCACTCTGTTCGCCCACGTAGGTTGCTCCGCAACCACATTGGAATTGGTACATTAGATTAGAGTTGGCGTACAGAGGCAGACTTTCATTTGCCGAGGGTATCCTGGTTGTCCGATAGACGATTTGGAGGTCAGCTACAGAGTAGGTTCGAGCAATTGCTGACTTCAGTCGTTTGTTCAGCAGGCGGCTTAGGTCATCACTTTGCTTGCTTCAGTTTTCTGTTGAGTTTTTTTGTTTTCTTCCTTATCTGTTTCTATATTTTGCGATCAACCCATGGTTATTTTGCCGCAGTACTGGATAGATATATATCCAACCATCACAGCACATGTGTGCGTATTTTTCTTGACAACTTGGTCACCTTTGCTGACCTTAATTAGAAGAATTAAAGTCACTATTTAATCAAAAGTTAGGTAACGATCACCCAGTGGTAGAAATGTTGAGTAAATAGCTAAATTACGTTCCATTATGTTGTTTTATTCAAATATTTGTGAATAAATTATTTGTATCATGCATCCTGTTTCACTTTATTCCTAAATTACTGAATTACTGAATTTGGAATTCGGAAGAAACTCAACTGGCAAAAGCATTTTCGCAACATTTTGGCTACACGGTTCTTAGTTCGGAGCTAAATAAAAACAACGTAGGATTTGAAACTCCTCAATTATCATGAATTCATAATAACTCACCTTTTACTACGATTGTTCCCAGTTTCTGCAAATTGTTATTTTCCTTGACAATCCACCTCGAAATAAGTTTGAACTCAGTCATTGCAATAAATAAAATGAGATAACAAGTTAAATGCATTCAATGTTCAACCCAGTTCAGTGATTACATTTTTTTATAAGCTTTTCAGCCATTCGTCTGCCCTTGTTGAGTTTGCAACCGACAGAATATTTGGACTTCCCTACACCAACCCATTTCAGATCACTCTACAAGATAGTGTGACAGAAATAGAGGAATGGTCTCAACGAAGGAACCTAAGTATAAGCCCTCAAAGCTGTGACGACGTATTTTTCTCCTTGTTGAAAGGTTAAAAGTGTGATGAGCTGTCAAATACCAGTCATTCTTTATTCATCTTAAATAACCGTTTGTCAACTTGGTGATATTTTCAACAGTAACCTCACCTGATCGTCACTAACGCTATTCTGATGGTCAGAAGGCTTAAGTTTTTATGTTTTACGTCAACTCACTTTCTACTTCTACTCATCCCATAAGACGTTTTGTTTTTGCCTACGTTTTGTCTCACTGGTTTTATGGGTTCTTGTTATCTTCCCCGGTCTTTTTAACAAAGTCCACAATCTCATTTCCCGATCGCTCAAGTTTCTCTCGTTACGTAGTCTTATATCACGGGAACATCTAATACAGCAAGTAGTGCCACACCGCTCCAAATCCTGTAAAACATCGCCCAAGAAGATTTTTGTCTGATTTTTCCCATCCCCTACACCCGGCTTTTAGTCAGGACCTTTCTTATTCATCCACCCTTTATAAACTTATAAAGGCTCACGCTGAGGCGCTCTATCGTCCCATATCTCGCCAGATTTCTCATAATGCCATTGTTTAAATTCTGCGCAAAATAGTGATTTAAACACCAATGTAGGCCGTTGGTTTTATGATGTTACTGTCCTTTTCACTTTTCTGATTGCTGTATTATATTTTCCATTGTTTTATTGTTGGCACATCATGGTTAAGTGCTTTGCTGAATATCCACCTCTTCGGGTGTATAAAGCGATTTCTTGCCTTGACATGATTTGACAAACATAAGTGGTTTGTTTTAGATACTACTGTCTTATGTGCTTCAGAGCCACCAGACAACAAAAGATTGCATTTCTTCCTCCAGCACTGCACAAATATATATATATATATGTATATACGCGTACATGAATTGCATAATACACACCATTACTTCTTATGTTGATCCAGTCACTGTGTATTTTGTTGCCGACAATATCTGGTGCAAAGTATTCTTTTGCGTTTCGGGTTTCCTGCTCCGAGTCCGTCTGGTTACCACCCTCTTGTCTCTCGTATTGTTGCATGTAATGTCTGCTATATGTCGTCGTATTAAATGTGATTCTCGACCAAATAGCAATATTTAGTTATATCAGACCAATGCTCTGTGACTTCGAGTTTCTGACACCAAACAGGCTGATCGCTGATTCGCGCTTCCTCCACCTTCGTTCCGTTGGAGCCCGGGGGTTATAGGTACACACACTAGACTTGGTTTTGAAAGGATTGTAGACTGTGACGTAGTTGCGGCTTCTCAACGTAAAACCGACGAGCAGAGACCGTCTGAAAGAAACAAGCGATCGGATTGGCGCTCAGATTACACCAACACATTGCGGAAACATGGAAGAGAACATGGGATGAAGCACAGAGTCCGTATAAATATTGTTATGGTAGACACCGGGAGTAAAAATGGTTCACAGAGATTTGTTGATATGTTCGTCTATACAGTCAATCGATTGCTGTCCGCTCGCATTCACCTTTTCTGCTGCCCGATCTTACTTTCTTGTTCTCCCGCACAAACGCACATCTGGCTTCAAACTGACGTAGACAAAGAGAGCAGAACGCACGATTACAAACAGAACAACAAGTAGGGTCTACTCTTTATCGTCACAAAACCTGATTGTCAACGAGTTGGGAAAAATTAATCATTTGTTCGCATGCTTTAATCTTCCATTCCGCTACACTCTTTTAGACATATTCATCTACTAGTCGACTGGCATTCCACTCGCATGTTCTTAATTTGAAAGAATGATTGCACAGATAATTTGAGGGGGAGTACGTATGAGAAAGTAAGGTGCATTTTGCACACGCACTTCGATCACACCCATACCGCTAATTTCTGGAGTATTGGAATCGCATTTAAATACAGGACAGGGTAGTATTATAGGTTGGTTAAAAATAGTTCCATCGGTATGCGAGAATGGATCACAGGAAGCGAATACCGGGAACGCACAGCGACAAAACGGGTAAATTTGTCAAATTGTTGCGTTACGAATACGGGTAACAAGTAGGAAAACGGAAAATGATCTGAAAATGAGACCTAATGACCAGACTGGAGGGAAACTATGGTGTTCTGATGACAGCAATCAAAGATCCCATGCCACCTTCTGCTAGACGTGAACACCATAAACAACTTGGCCTGTGTCCGCGGATGCAAACACATAGAATGAAAAGGCGAACTGTGTACGGATGTTACACATCAAATTTCAAGAGAGATACAAAACTGACAGGGTTACGCGAAATCCGCGATAACTAAACGATCATTCCAAATGGATCTCACAAGTAACCATGTCTACAAAATGTCAAATGTCAAATGACATTACGGTCATCAGGGGATACTGGTTAACTACAAACACATAAGTGCAATCTCCATGTATCATTTCAGGAGTATTGTTTTTTTTCACATTTGCCGGTTGATCCATTCGTCTCTTACGTAATCGGTTTATCGATCTTTCTATCTCTTCTTTATAGCTGCCCTCCCATACTTTCCGTGACTCATGCTCATGCCTCCAAATGATAATAACAGAATAAACTGCTGAATATCAAACGTATTCGGACATGGCAGAGTGGAACAACGAGGATACGATCAAAATTTCTCACCAAAAGCATCCATTCTTTTAAAGCTGATGGTCAAAATAACCAAATGCACTTTAAAATGCCGATCGTTATCTTTCTAAGGATCCAGCCAACACAAGCACCGCAACATCACATCGAAGGCGTTGACCATTTTTTTCTAAATAGATAGATAGATAGATAGATAGATAGATAGATAGATAGATAGATAGATAGATAGATATTCAATAGGGGAAAAACGCGAGGGTATAAGCGAGATCGAGACATGCTGTCTCATGTCATCATGACCGATGGCAACAGAAGTATCACGAAAACTGGTTGTGTCACATGGCAGGCATCTGATTGGCCCCATCTTCCTTCCTGAAAATCGGATCATTATATAGTCAATAAAAGGAGGTGTAATCAAAGGTAAACGTGATTCACGAAATATACATTTTCAGATTAAAATGATTCCCACCAATCGTATCAACCCCACCAATTTATGGTAACCCCACAAAGTGACCACCGATGGGACCGGGTCTATCGAAACTCCGTCCAGTCGGAGTGAACTGACAAAGTACTTTTTGAGTGAGTTACCAAGCAAGGATGAAAGTTTCCGTTGATTGAGTTCTAGCTGTTCGTTTGGTGGTGAAATGTTCGTAAATAACTAAACAAGCTCAGTGAACTGATATAAAAGTTGTAAACAGCAACCACAGTTTTCATTGCGTTAACCGATGTTTAAAAAAATAACATCCTTACGAAACTATTAATCTCGAATAAACATACAATAGTATCTCCATTTTTAACTGGTTTCAACAAAAACCTGAATTAATGGAATCTGTTCAGAGAGATAAAGCATACATTCATCTGACCATCCTCCGGCGTCGTTTCCCAATCAGTTGCATCTTTGCGTCCACGAAGTTTACTGTTGGAATGAAATTTGCCAATTTCCTCCTCATTTCTTCTTCTCTCTTCTATCTTCTTCACGT
Organism: Echinostoma caproni; assembly: GCA_900618425.1. Classification (NCBI taxonomy): domain Eukaryota; kingdom Metazoa; phylum Platyhelminthes; class Trematoda; order Plagiorchiida; family Echinostomatidae; genus Echinostoma; species Echinostoma caproni. Next base: position 46,005 of record UZAN01039868.1, read on the forward strand.
TTTTCATCTATCACTGGTTAGCTTGATTTTGGCTGCTCTGTTGGAAAACAATTTTCTCCTCCGAGTACATTGTTGTACACATCCACCTACTGGGATCGTCCATATTTCTGACTCAGTATGCTGTATCACCAAAAATTGGCATGCTTTCCAACCCTTGTCCTATAGTGAGAGTGGTACACGTCAAAGCACGCTGTAGCCAAAACGGGAACTACACAGAGAGAGAGAGAGAAAAATGTAACTTCTATCAGCCTACGACCCTGCTACTCAGGGGAAGTATTGTTAATTCTTTCACTAAATCCATGTACCATTGTAAAGCATCTTGACAAGGGTGCATTTCAATGCCAGAAATATATAGGTCATTGCATTTGGTTCAAAGAAACCGGTGGTATTCAAGAGAACCTCAATGGAATTTACTCACCAGGCTGTTGAGGGCCTAGACTGAATACCCTCGTACGATGATTCGTTCCAACATTCGCGTCTGAGTATGGTGACCGAATCATCGATCCATTTTGACGTGATTCGCTTCCTTACCCGGTTGAGCGAGGTCAATTTTCACCGGGTTTGGTCATTTTAGTCTTAGGCTCACACATTCATTGGCCAAGGACGTAACATTCCGGGACGAGGCGAGGCGGGGCGGCGTGGTGACGAACATTCAAAACCCACTCCACCGAAACTTTCATCCTGCCTTGGTAACTCACTCAAAAAGTACTTTTATTTGTCAGTTCATTCCTACTGGACGGTATTTTGATAGACCCAGTCCAATCAATGATGCGCGATGACTGAAGCACCGACCAGTTTGTGGGGTTCCCAAGGGATTGATGGGATTGGCACGATTTGTGATATTCCCTTGAAGTTCAATCGCCTTCGTACGAACGGTACTCTGCATTCTTGGAAACTCACCGTTCTTTTCCCTCAAAACGGTAAAGCATACAAAGGTAGCCTCATTAACTACCTTAAACTTTGTATCCATTTTTAGGTAGCATCTTCACTGAGATGCATCTACGTTGAACAATCCTCTGCTAATCGCTCGACTGTAAACAGTTTTCTTTCTATTACTAATCGATTGAGCTACTGAACTCGGAGTTTCATCTGCCTCACTCAGCATTTCCAACACATTCTGCTTCTCTCTCATGTATCTACACGTTCACACTCACATCAAATGACGGCAGCCTGTTGGCATCTGTGAGCTTCTCTCACAAGGGTTATTCAGTCAACGAACAGCGTCACATGTGCGCCACACTAGGTGTAAATCGGTCATTCAGATGTCTGCAATGTGATCATTTAACCTATGCGATCGTCGGATGCGATATAACGAAAATAAATTTCTCTTATACACCATTTTCTACCACGGGAAACGTCGATGGCTGAATGCGAAATTGCATGTTAGTTAACGACCGTACATCAATCAAGTGATGCAGTGCAGTGCACCGACAGGGCGATCTTGCACTGCCAGGACCTACGTTATTACATATACAATCGGTTTATGTTTGCTAAAAAGTGAAAACCTTTAGGAAAGTGCAACTTCTCATGAATGTGACATAGCAGGACAATGTGCATTGTAAACAAACCAGTTGCTGAATGGATGTGTTTGGAGACAAACGAAGGACAGCTCTGCTGAGACTCAACAGCGGTGCAAATGATTATTTCGTCATCGCCGGGGTTCATCGCGCTCATCTTCTGATTGAGAACTGCGCAGTTGTCACTCCAACTATTTGTGCGCTTGTTAACCATGCATCTGAAACGACCTAACAGGGCATGGGAGGGGAGGGTCGGCGAACTGATAACGAGTATTTGTATTTGTATAACTTGTGCAAGCATATATGCTTACATTTCAGTTAAAAATGTACACTGTTCGTCAAGCAGAATGAAATAATAATAATCATATTAAAAACAAGAAAATGAAAGGTAAGGAATTTCGGTGGTATTTGTTTCATGCACAAAACGTTTGACGTAGTTCATTTGAGACCTGTTCCTTTTTGGTAAGTAGTCGGGCCAAGTAGGGTACAGGGAATTTTTTATAAATATTAATGCGAGAGGGTAGCTGTCGAAATGAGGAGCGTGTGGACGGATGGGAACGACAAGACGATAGATCAGGGTGTAGTGGATGAAGAGAGTCGTCTA
>UZAN01039868.1:49677-71027 GCA_900618425.1 Echinostoma caproni
CGTGGATTTGGGGATCGAAATAATAGTCACTGGACGCCAAGAATGAGGAATCTACGGGGAAGATAGGGACTCGTTGACGATGGATGTTATCAGATTGGTTAGGGAAGCTGCTCCAAATTTCAGAAGTGCCGGAGGAAGACCATCAGAGCCTGCAGCTGAGGATGCTTTGCAGGATCGAAGAAGCTTAAAGATTAAATCATTGGAAAAGGGCGCTGAACTGGATTCATTGCATAGAAATGAGGGAATCCGGCTCTCCTTTGACGACTAGATGAAAGTGGCGTTGAGGCTGTTGACATCCACAGAGGTATTAGAATGTTTTCTGTTCTGCCCACAGAGGAGGCGAATACCTTGCCATAAGAGCCCGGTGTTAGTTGTTCGCAGAATTTGGGTGGTGAAGATTGCATTTAGGTACGTTATCTCGGACCTGATTAAATCAGAATAGTGCTTTACAAGTGATGCATGACCAGATTTGCAGGCCATTTCTTTGTACCTTCTCAGTGATTTCAAAAGGGTGAGATAATTCTACCGTTACAGACAAACAGGGTTTTCATTGGACAACACAAGTTAGAAATCGAGCTAATGGTATCAGTGAACAGATTGACAGATTTAAAAAGTGAAGGACAAGAACCCAACCAAGACTGAACAATCACAATAGAACAGTTGAGAACAGAGATACAGTTGGGTGAAAAGTCCCTTAGATGAAATTTTATCTGAGTGGAACGTGTGAATGCTTGATTAGCAATGCGAGAGTATACCTTTGGTCTAACAAGAAGAATACTATGGTCACCGGTAGAAACCGGGGAGAGAGAATACGTTGGGATGGTTTGTGTTCACTCTGTCCAGAATAGAACTACCTCCGGTAGGAGGATGATAAAGGTCAGACAGACCAAACGGAAGCAGAGGAGAAATGCTTGCATGATTGAAATCACTAACAAGTAAGTGAAGATTTTCATCTAATAATGAAACTAGAAACGGAATATGGGAATTAAAGAAAGTAGAAATATCGGTCCGAGTATAAGAGGGAGATATATACACATTGATGATGATTGTACTTTTGTAACGAGAAAATTTATGGTAACAACGAACAGACAAACAGTCAATGCATTTTCAGAATAGTTATATGTAACTTCTGACTTGCCAGACCAGGAAACATTGATGTAAGTAGCCTCTGGTTTTTTTCCTACTTCGCTGTCTATCCCGCCGGTAGCAATCAAACCCTTCTATTCGCACGAGCACGTTCTCAATGTTGTGATTCAGCCAGGTTTCTTGTACACAAACAACACATGTGTTGAAATTAGTGCGTGTATTCAGAACGGAGGTTAAATCTGAGATCTTTGCGAATAGCGAACAAACGTTAGTGATAATCAATGATGGCACAGTCATCTTGGTAGGAGGGTGCAAGTAAGTGCAGTCTGCCATCCGGCCCGTCTGCGTTTTTTGATCCAAGGACTTTTCTGACTCTCAGCGAGCAAACAATTAGCAGGTAGAACAGAATTCACAGTCTTAGTCGTAGCATGTTCTGACGAGAATATTTATAGATTCTGGACATGATTAGCACCGGTATATGGACGAGGTAAACGATAAATTCCCACGTGACGAACAAGCACGATGGTGTAGCACAGCCAATCGAAGGGCGCGGCAGTTGGAGTGAAACTCCAATAACAACAGCAACAACGACAATGACACAGTCCTTGGGCTCTACGAATTCACAAGGCCAGTGCAGGAAACCGTTTCTGGGTGATCAAACTGAGCAATCACTCTGATTGAGCATTCTGATTAGCACATGTGAACTCTAAATAACTTCGGTGTAAACGATAAATTTCCTAACTGAGAAGGTCCATTAGAGAGGAAATATTTTGAAAACACTAACAAACAGTGCATTTGAAATTTTTGAATAACTGGTTTCATTTGTCAACTTTCCCATCAGTCATCCTGAAAAATGATGGCTTCTTAACCGCAGTACATCATACAGGAGCCTATGGCAATCTAGAACAAATGAAGCTACGATAATTCGTTCACTCAACATTGCTTTGGAGCCACGGACAAAGAGTTCTGTGCAGCCAGGAGACTGAGAGTGATAAAAAAACTTCCGAAATCTCATAACCACCAACGCACCGGGGAAAGTGTGAATCAGTGATTAATATGTTTCGAGAAGATTTGTAAAAAACTACAGTATTGCCGAAGATCTCGCATTTAGTTTTCTTGATTTCTCCACGGCGATCTTTGAGCGATGGTTTTCGTTTGAAATACTTGAAAATTTTGTTTAATTTTTCCCAACATCAAGAGAGGGCAGGGGGGATGGCGAGGAAGAGAGGGAACTATTTTGGCTTTCTCAATGTGACTGACGAAAATTTCATGAGTCCCCGGGTGTGCGTTGTATTTCGCACAATGACTTTCAAACGCAGTCTATATCATCATTCCATAATATATCATTTCACGTCACTGCTTTTAAAAGTATGTTTGCTTAGCTGTACTTGGGTATTCGATTTAGTCCTGATCATTTTGGATTCGAATGTAATACATTTACAAATTGCACTGAATATACAGATTGGAGCAGATCTCTTGTGAATTCAGTGAATGGCGATAGAATATCAACACCGTCCTAGACGGGAGCAAAAATCAATTTATTTTGTTTTATGGATGACCGATACATTATGGACAACCGGGTTGTGAGCTATAGTAAAGCGTTCACTTTATTCACTCGATAGCAACTAACCAGTAATTTTTCATTGGAGTGCGTGAGTGTTAGACATTATATACTCAATGGGGGAAGCTAAAACAGTCGCAATAAATATTTCTCCCACTCAGATTCGATCGGAGGACAGTTCTTAAAGCCGACTAAATACAATAAAATATTTCAAAAGTTTCAAACCAGTAACACTCATTCATCTCAAAGCTGCACAACATACGTATTTAATGAAACAGCGAATATCTTCGTTTGCATCAAATCAATAATTTTAACTTGCAGTATTGATCAGCAGACCTTTTTATTTGCTTGATTCACTCCCTTGTATTCAAAAAAGGAACCAGATCCTAATTTATTGATCTGCTTGACGCCTCTTTTTTTATTTTGTTGTGTTATATTCCCAAGCCCTTCAAAGCCTGAATCTTACGTTGCAGCAAGTGAAAACACTTTTCTGACTGCGAAATAGGCATATAAAGAGTATTAGATATCGGCGAAAGTACTAATACAACTTACAGGAAACGTTTGGCAGTGACCATATCTTTGTTAACCAGCAAACCCGTGTCGTATAGCACCGAAAAATTGATGCACAAGTTTGTTCTAGTGGAAATTATGCATAAGTGGAAGTGAGCTGTGGAAGTGGAGCGGCAAATACCGTCAGGAAGCAGATGGGTGGTATATTCGAGAATTTCTCTAATTTTTTACTGATATTAACGTGTAAACTACTAAACGTGTTTTCCAGTTCACTGTGTAGAAAATGAATTCAACTGTGACAGTAGTAAATGGGCAAACGTCAAAACTGGTCTAACGCACGGATAAAGCACACGTATAAAAGAAAAATAGGGCTGGAGTACTTAAATGTTAAGTAAACCACAGCACAGTTAATTGGACTTATGGCTCGGAGTAAAAAATTTAAACCTTTCTTGATGGAAAAATTAGAGTGAGGCCAGAGATCAGATTTGGTAAAACACATGATGGCAAACAAACAAAGTTTTGATTTCAAATTTCAAAAGGAAATCGTCAGAGATCTCGAATTTCATAACAAAACCGATCTACTGTTAGCACGCAGAAGAGAAAATAAAAAATGATTCTACAATCAATCATAGCCTTGTTCCCGGTGCTTCAAGGGATATTCAATGGAAGTTTAGGTACAATATTCGACCCACAGTCACCTAATTCCTTGAATCCAAGGATTCTAAAAGTACATTATCAAATGAAATGTGCGATAAGATTAAACCTTTTCCCGTATCCGCCGAGCACAGACGTCGCACTCAGCTGCGTCAAACATTTACATAACATGGCCTGCCGCTTCCGGACAATACGATCATCTTATCTGAAGGAATAATGTTAGGAAGTACTTTGGTGGTGACTATTGTCTCGGTAAGTATGACATTTTGTCGCTTTTCTATATAAAACCTGGAACGCTGAAACAACACTTTCCGAAACCAATGAAACGAGCCGTATGGTGTGTTTTCATGATATTTTTTAATACAATAGTCTTAAATAGACTGATGGCAACTAAGATAGTTCAACAGATGTTAAACTGGAGAGCTCATTGGCTAACAGAGCGCATAGAGAAACTGTGATATACTGTATCGACCAGGTTGAAAATGTATCAACAATTTTTCAATCTTGAGAGACCACGGGAAAATGGTTAATCCCAAAATTGAAGCTTCAGGCTCTTTGGAACCCGGGTTTGTAAAAGAGTGGTGGCAATTTTGATTTGCTTGCGATGACCTTCCTCGTGCACATAGTTATTGCAGTGGGAAGTGAAAATCCTTGAGCTAATATGCATAATCCGTGATATCTGCATACCTGATATAGCGTATCTGTGGGCAAAAATGGAAACGGTTTGATCAGCTTCTCGACGGTCAAATGGGTAGTATGCTTACGTTTTTCTCTGTGGTCTCGGGTTCAATCCTCATTTGAGTGGGTGTATCGCATTGCTGATGAAATCTGATGATCCTGAAGCAGGTCCACATTTTCCACAATTCCCACTGGCTGTACTAATAAATGTTATGGACGTTCGTTTCAGCTATCATCGCGTTAACCGTCCTTTGATAAATGACATCCATGTGAACCTATGAATACTAAATAAGCATTCATCTCCGCTGTTGACGCATTTGAACACAAACCTGATGGGATGGAAGATACTTGGATGTTTATTTATGTTTTCATCTGAACACTCTCTTCTTTCATTTTATCTTGTCAGCGCAGTTTTCCTAGCAGTTGCAGCGACGCTTCCATGTAGTTTACTGCTGATTAAAGAGCTGGAATAGAACTTCATAATCTATTTTTCGAACGCAATGCATAATCCGCTGAATAAAAACGGGTGAAGCTGTAGGTGACAGGTTGTTGCCATTGGCATTTTGGGTAGAACGCAATAGTCAATCCGGGAGCTACAGAGAAAATATGTTATTTGTGTTACCTATTGAATGAGTTTAAACTTAATCTTGTTTTTGACGTGAAATCCTGCAAATTCTTTCATTGTGACCTGGGAAATTTGTTAAGTATCTTGTCAAGTGTGTCTCTCAATGCCAGAAATATGTAAGCAATTGCTTTTGGCTCAGAGGAATCGGTGTTATTCGAGGGAACCTCTGCCTCAGTGGAATTTACTAACTATGCCACTGAGGGCCTAGAATGAACCCACTCATGCAATGATTCATTCCAACATTAATGCTTGAGCGTGGCAACCGCTTTATCGATCCATTCGGAAGACCAATAGTCACGGGGTTTATTCATTCTCGCCCAAAGTTCACACGATTAATGGTCGAGGATATGACGTATCCGGGTGGGGCGGGGGTTGAACAGTCAAACCCCACACGACCGAAACTTTCATCTTCACGCAGTAATTCACTCAAAAAGTACTTTTGTTTGTCTATGGATAAATCGATTCACTTCGACGTGTGACGGCAGAGGAACCAATCACTTCGTTGGGTTCCTGTGGAATGCGAGCGGATTCACTTGAAGTTACGACGAATTCACTGTAGTTCTTTAGATAGGTCCCGGAAAATATTAGTAAACCAATACATCAGATGGGCTGCCCTTGAAGCGTTGTTTATGCGGTATGAGTTAGCAAGGATTGGTGTCAAGAGTCAAAGACTAACTTTGTAACATGCATTTAACACAATTATCGGAGTTAATTTGTGGTAGAGATCCACGTCATTCGTACTCCGGTGATATTCACAAGCAGATGTGAGTTTTTTGCAGGAGAATTGGTAGCAATTCGACCCTCCTGCATAAGGCCAGCAAAGGAACTACCCGTTACCGTTTCAGGACAGCCAATCCGACACCAACAGCCCGAACCAATCCAAAGCCACAAGATTCAAACTGGACTGTTGTGATGATAAAAACGCAAACGGTGATTGATTGATATCTTTCTAGCCAATTATTTTATTTTGTACATATGAATCAATCTCCCTGGCTTCCCTCAATAAACTAACTGTCAGTTCTTTGACTTTCTCCTTCCTTACAGTGTGGGGAGGTTTCGGCAGACGATTACCAGCGCGATTTCGTGTTTCACTGTGTTAAGGCCGAATTCCAACCGCGACGCTATGCACAGTAATTTAGGGCCGTAACCCAACACAGAAAATCACAACACACAAGAAAGCGTGCGGACTGGAATCGGGTTAACGATTTAATGAATGATCGTGAGAGCACACCAATCGATTAAACGATAACCGACAATTATGTCAAGCTGGTGCATGGACAAAACGGATTGGAGGAGTATTAGCGTCTGTCGGGAACAGTTGTGTCACCTGATTGCATGATCAGTGGGAACTGATGGACGAATGCGTACGTGGCAAGTGACGATTGTGGCACTGATTAATGATCCAAGAACACTTCGAATACTACAAGAATTCTTGTGTTCTGTGTAAGGTACTCCTGAAACTTTTCAGAAATATTGCAGTAGGTACATGTGGCAAGAAATATTTTTGAGCGAATGGTGGATGTTGCTTTTTGGATATTGCAACTACTTAGTGGCCTTCTAACAAGTGCGAACATACATGAATACATGTAGATGCTTATCAGCTATGTGGTGATAGCATCTGTTTTTAACTTGCCGAATTGATCACCTTGGTTGTGTTCCGAAGATTGATTACATCTTCTTTTTGCACTGGTTCAACATCAGTAATAGGGAATCGGGGGCCATGCAATGGAGGTCATGGATACCAATGAAACATGCCAGCGACATCAGCTTCCAACCGCACAGTGTTTGGCATAATTACTACTAAGGAGTCAATCAGAAAAACTGCAGTAAACTCGCTGGGACTATAGTTATGGATACGGTGTGACAATTGTGTTACAGCTTCACCAACTTTGAACCCGATTTCTTTCCCTCTTCACAAATCCTTGATCAAGTGAGTTGTCGGTCTCTCGTTATACGATAAAACAAGGTGATATCCGAGTAACAGAAATCAAAAATTTTACTGCCTTTGTGAGGGGAGAGTTCCACCGGATTAGGAAAATAAAGTCCGTAATGAAAATCAGAACGAGATTATCTATACTGCTCACACGATCGAGAAAGTTTATATGACAATAGTTTGCGAAAGAAGATTGTAATTTAATGGGGAGTGGGTTTTTGGTCTGATCAAGGTAACGCAGTGATCACGTTTAGAATTTACAGCACTCATTTCGGCAGACAAATCATTGTACTAATTGGCGAGAACCCTGTCAGAAGTTGAATTGTATCCTAAGAGAGAGAGAGAGTCTATTAGTCAAATGCAATTGAACTAGTCAACGACGCACGGTGAAACCGCTTATTACCCACGGCATATTGCTCTCTATAAAGAATGAAAAACCGAAAAAAACGAGTAGCTTCGGACTGAGTGATTGAAGCAGCAATGCAAATATTCCAAACAGAAATGCCACTGAAGTGAGAGACTCTCAAAGAATGGACAACGGAAAAACAGTTTATAGCATAAAGAAAATTAAAAAGTTAGTTTTGGCTTGGACCATAAAGAGTTCATATCGACTATAATGCTTGCATCGACGATTTGCTACTGTTACTCTCTTTTTACTGTCGAAAGAAGTCGAAAGTAATGCACTGATATTATAGTGTTTTCCATGCATAAAACACCTTCAGTCCGACTATCTCGCATATCCCTAATATGCAATATGTCAGGATATTTTCCCGGGGGGGGATCAGACGCTAGTCATGATCAGTACCGGAGTAGTCATAATGCCTCGGTTTATGAGATCGTGCCTAGCCTCGACAACATTTCCTTTTGGGCCTAAATCCAACGATAGTTGGAGAAGAATAGCACGGACTATGGGGTCTCAGTTTCATTTGAAATCACTTCATTCTGGTAAATTTTCTTTACGATATTCGCAAAATTGGGAAGCGAAACAACATTAGGTTTTTCCCCGGTGGACATCTGACAATCTCTGACAAGAACGTTCTCACTTTCAAAATCTCAGGTGAGATTTCTGGACAAAAATAGAAACGCAATAAAGTGATTGAACACATTTGTTAACTTTTTTGTGAACAGGTCCTCGCTTTACAATATGAAAAAATTGTTAACTAAGTATGGACTCGTGTATCTGCGGTACTGTCAGGTCTATCGGCGCCAAACACTTGCCGGAAAAAACCGTTTAGTTCATTGATACATTCATCTCGGGTGTTTTAGACAGTTCGGTCTTTGTTCACTTAACAAGTAACCGAGATCATCGATTGGCGGAGGCAGATGGTGCTGCCTACAAGTTTTGTACAATTTTCAAATATCATCTGATAAAAACTGAATATTTTTCATATCAAAATTCAAATGCTTCAAATCCCACGGGAGAAAATGACTGAAGATGTTGGTTTCCCATGTTAACTCTCTGAGGCCTAATCAAGCACATAGTTCAGACTTGATAAAGAGAATTTAAAGTACGTTTTATTGTCAAAAGATTTATTGAATAAACTCAATTGCATTGAGAAAAGAAAAGGAAGAAATGGTGGCAAATATTGATTTCATATTCTGTTATGTGGTAATGATGATGATGATGGTGGTGGTGGTGGTGATTGGAAATCAATCACGAAGAACGATGTTTACCACGGCAAACATTCTGCTCAGATGAAGTCATTTAGGATTGGTGCTCGAATACTCATCCTCGATTGTCACACTACAGAATAAGATTGCGGCAATAGTTGCTGACGAATAGTAATCCTGTAAATCTCGATGTAGCAAATACAGAGCAGCGGCTCGGAACAATCCATTTCACATACAACATCCCTCATACGTGTAATATGGTTTGATTTTGCAACATCCACCATCCAGAATAGTATAAGTGTTACCCTGCATAGTTTGATTTGTTCTACTTCAAGCTATCACACGGATATTCAAAAAGACTTGCAGTATTTGAAAATGGATGTGTTCTTTATCTAGTTGTATGCGTTACACAGGGTCACAATTGATTCATTTGAACAAAGGGTTGCACACTACATTATCGACCATGTTAAGTAGGATGATTTTTATTCAAATGCATGTTGAATTCATCATTCTCAAGTATTTACCATGACAATAAGAGGTGAAAAATGATCAGTCTCGAAATTGTACGCAGATCTGAATATCTTGACCAGCGTTGAATGGTAATCCTCACGTGAAGAACGACACACCCAGCCTACGTGACTCTGTACGATGTCCAGTAAAGCATCTGTACTATCAGCAGCAACACAGTTCCGTAAGAAATGCATACCACAGACAATGTTAACTGTTCATTGCGAGCCGTCATAGACGCCGCTCAGAAATGTGGTACAGCATTGTTTGACAGTAAGTGTACAAACCATATCGTTTTTATTTTTCGCCCCATTCCAGTTCCTTTAGCCAGAGCTCCAACATGATATCTGTTTTATTAAAAACTGATTTAATAATGACGAACTTATTATCAGCGTGTCTAAGAGTACGGACGTTTTGTTCGCTCTTTTAAAATTTTATGAACCCGCAGCTTCTCTGAAACAGTTGTGTTTTTTGTATAGTTATTTATTGCTCAGTCATGTTCGGTGAAACCCCTGGATATACGTCCATTCATATAATGAAACAACCTGGAATAGTCACATTACCTCAAACATTTTGAAAACAAGCTTGTTTTTGGTGTCTAATTGACTGGTTACATAAAACACAGTTTATAGTAGAACAAACATGGGGAGACACATAAGTGGGAAGAAATGGCATACGTGGTGTGTGTGTGTGCGCACACCCTGATGTAGTTTGTTGGAACGCAGGTCTCACTATGATCGTTCGCTGATAATCTGGACCTGTAACCTCGGTCCAAAAACTCTTATTCATTCACGTAATCACGCATTCACAAGCATACTACCGCAAAACCACTTTCACATTCAAAAGCACCTTGCATGAAAATTGTCCACATTTTCTTAATTATTCACTTGGGAAGATTTTTGCACCTAGTCTTGCAATTTGCGTGCTTACATCATTTCAATTCTTATTATAGTTCGGTCTTGTAAAGAAACATTTTAAACTTTCCTCCAAATCCCAAAGTAGTGATGCTCTTCTCGGCACTCTCATTCGATTTTCTATGGCCCAATATTTGAATGCCTGTAAAACTATTACCCCCCCCCCCCAGACTAATACAGTCATTTTAGTCTGATTTAACAGAATGCCTTTTATTTGCGACCCGCCTCACCCCCCACCCTCCCTCTCGAGTGATCGCGTAATAAGCTTCTTCTCGGTATGCACAGTGTCCAAATGCTATGTCTTGCTCCATTTGGATTGTACATTTCATTGTAATACAATGCAATGCCCTAGTACTTCGTTCCAGATAGTGCGTCTGTTCTTGATACATCGGGATGTGACATCCGCAAACTTTCGATTGATACAATCAGTCAAACATTCTCAGTTGACCCTTATCGTTGAAAGGGTACCACTTTTGTTTGAAGGGAAAAAATACAATAAACAGAGAATTTACGCCATCCACAAATCAAAATTGCATCACTCGGACAACCGGTGCCAAAGCCCGGTCACCGACTTTTGCACTGATTGCCGGACAATATTGGAAGAGATTGATCGCGGCCGTCAGTCCATGAATTAGTCTATATGGGGATGACAAATTGAACGAGAGTATTGCCGACTTGCGTTCGAGAATTACTGATGAATTTCGCCAATGAGAGACCCCAAGGTATATTGTTCGTACCGGAAACCGATGGCGCGAATGTTGTACCAATGTACCGTTAGTGCCCAAGATCTTCTCCGTGATCAAGACCAACACGGGATACGGAATCCTTTTGCACGGTATAGAATGTAAAGCGTTATTTTTCATTTAGTTTTCACGCCAAAAAATTAATTTTTTTAAGATATTTTGATAATTCACAATTACATGCTGCCACTAAATAATCGTCGTCTACTCAAAACAGCTTTCACCTTCCGAAAATGACTTCAAATGAAAAGTGTGAAAATTGAAAATAACAAAAATATTTCATCATCTCGGATTCTTCGTCAGCATGCATAATAGACACGTGTGTCGTAAATAACTCATTATCTGGTCGCGAAAATGCACCGTGCTAATAATAATAATACCCCTGATGATCGACCGCGTGCTAGAACTGGAGAAATCTGACAACTGATTACTTCAAAATCTTGGATTGTCAAAAATTATCATGCTTTTGGTCAACCAGTAATGACACCATGCATTATCCCGTGGAACTAGGCGTAGGCTATCATCAGTACTACTGAACTGGCGGTATTGTCTGCTCAGTTTGTACTCACAAAGTGTTGATTTTTATTCCAGAATTTCAGACGGAATCACCTCAGTAATTGAGTAAACTGATGGGACAAATTAAAATCGGTTGTAATTTTCTTTTCCAATGGAATAGCTAACCGTGATTTAAGCACTTTTCATAATCAAAGATTAATTTGAATGGTGAATGTTTGCATTAGCCCATTCGGTTTCTCACATGCACCAGGCACTGTTGATGATGTTGGTTTTGGGTTTCACTCTTTGGGAGATCGTTAATTCCCCACTGTTTGTGTGCATTTAAATGCGATGAAAATGTTTGTTATCACCGTCGACCATGTAGCTCAAGGGTAAGGGTTTGAACTCCCAGCCCGAAGAATCGCGGTTAAGAATCCTGACAGGGACACGGAAAGTACGCACTGCTGACGAGTCCCAAACAGGACGAGACAGCTGTCCAGTGCTCTTCGTTGGTTATCAAAAACATTTCCATCGCATTTAAATGATTAATTTGATTTGATTTGAACTTCTGAGAACCACACAACCTCAATCTCGAGAATGTATAGCTGCCACGATTCACGCCTATTACAACCAATCAGCAAAATGCCCAATTCGGATGTCATTCGAAATCAAGAGCATGCTTTTGTAAAGAGTATCACTTTTTCGAGAGCAAAGATAGATATCACACTTGGATGTACCAAAATAAGCAACGAGGCTCTGGTTTTCCCAGTGTATTCCTTTCTTCAGATTAAAAACTGATGGGTTCAAATATGGAGACGACATCTCTGAACAAATTTCAATCGGTAACTCGGGCACGTCTGGTGCGATTAGATTGACAAACGCACCCATTTTACAAACGGGTCTATAAGAATAACTGATAAGCTCTATTAAGTGTGACAATCGAGTCTGATGCTCCATAGTCAATAAAGAAAAAAGACAAATGTAACGAGATGTTAACATTTCGTTTAATCTTCTCAATCGCTGACTTAAAACAAACAAGCACATTTATAGCACATTAGATTTGTAAATCCCAGTGAACGGACATCTCGCGACGTATGTCTTCTTTCGACTTTGATTCGATGGATAAAGGGGACCCAATGTTTTAAGTAAAAGTGGTTTGAAGGACGAATTGGGGTTAACTGTGTCTTGCTGTCATGAGATGTTTTGCAATAGATGACCCTGGATTTCTTGCCACCTCTTGACCATCAATAGTCGGTTGCGTCATCAATTTCACCAACCACTTTGGAATATGTTCGGCCATCCGTTGCGAGAGCTGGCGGTCTGTTCTGCCTATGTATGCAGGTGAACTGGTTTACAGTATGTGAGAGACAGAACGGGTTTGCCAGCTATGTTTACGTTTGTCCAGATCAATTCCACGAGTAGAGGCAATGAGTCTGAGTTGAGCAACTGGGAATGTACGGTCTAGAGAACCAATGTTTGTTCTTCATACACACTAAAGGAAGAAGAGAATTTCCTGAGGAGAACACAACTAAACAATGTTTACCCAGAAAGGTTTATAGACATTCGGAGTAGACCATTCCCAAAAGGTAACCTAATCCCAAAACGTTACCAAAAAGACCATCTACTTTAAGGTTGCATTCAAAGGTGACCACATTTACAATGATGTGCGCCACAAGTTGAGTTCAGCTCTAGACCGTACATTCCCAGTTGCTCAACTCAGACTCATTGCCTCTACTCGTGAAATTGATCTGGACAAACGTAAACATAGCTGGCAAACCAGTTCAGTCTCTCACATACTGTAAACCGGTTCACCAGAAGTTGCGGTGACGCAGACATAGGCGTGTAAACGAGCTATCTATTAAAGAGGTAAAATGCAGTGACATTTTTTCTACTCGGAATTGAGCTGAGCTGGACAAATGAAGATACAACCCTTTTCGCATTATTACTCAAGTTCTCTGTAGTCACTGGTATCATTAGGATTATATTTATTCCACACAGAACCAATCCGATGGTAGAAAATTGTGCATTTTTCACAAATAAATTTGCCTGTTCTTTTTGCGGATTGAGATGGCTGATTTGTTCGCACGATTCCTGAAAAGCCATACATGTCATTGTTCGTTTAGTCCATCTTGCAATGATTGAAAACTGTGAGTTGCTTTTAACGAAAAACAAAAGTTTGAAACAGAGCGCTCGTCTTTCCGCACGAGCTACATTGACGATTTAGGAGGGGGGATAAAATTCACCAGACAATAAGTCAATTTGTGGAATTAAAAAAAACAACGTTCATTTATAAAACCCACCTGTTAATAACAATGGGGAATTTCATTTAAACTGATTACTAACAAGTAATCAGTGGCTGAATATGGTTAAATGAAATTCGTGTTCCATCTTTTATGCCTCTCCGTTTACTGTGCACATGTTTCAACCTTGTCGGGCCCCCATCACCGGTGCTGAATTAGTCAGTTCGAATAAGCATCAACCGCCTGAGCTTCATAGATGGTATTCAACTGAACACCAGGTAGCCGTTCACACTTCGTACTTCTGTCTGAACACGCTTACAAACATCCCATCTAGCCAGTTTTTCAAACAACCTATCTCAGTACTTTTGGTTTTCAGGAATTATGATACGGAGATACTATAAAGCTGGTTTCGCCTCACCACCGATACGATCACAATCCTGCAGCACATTTCTTTTGTCTAATGATCTACTTTTCATGAGGTCACCTACCATCCCATCAAAATGAACGAGTGAAAATAGATTCGTTTATATTTTAATCGTTTTCTCCTCTTTCTCATTGGATATCACATTTCATTTCATGGATGCAGAGAAGAAGTAGACTGTAGGGAATGCCGGAAAAAATCAAACAGCCGGTAATCTTGTGGTTTCAATCCCACACGGACTGATCGATTCCGGGTTGGTTCAAGTCGTTTTACTGCCCTTATCACGCTCACCGACAGTCGGATTATTTCGTCCAACAGCGAAGGGAATTCATTTTGATGGCTTCTCTGAGCAACAAAACTTTCGAACATTTTATGGGGCAGAATTGAAGTGTGTTATTTTACACGCCACACATACGGGAAGCCATCAGACATACGATAGGATCTATTTGCATAAATCCAAAAAGATTACGCAGAGCGATTCGATTTTTTGATAAAATATGATTACACAAATTATTGCAGAAGGATGTGATCGAAGACAATGAACCAGAGTTTCTTAGAAGATTAAAAATCTGGTAAATTCTCGGGGTGATTTATGTGGGTTTTATGAATGAATAATTTTAAATCCTGTAATGGTAAAAGCGTACATTAATCAAAAGATCAAAATGATTCAAAATACTCATGAGTGAAGCGAACTACAACCAGAACGCTCACATGAACTCTCCTGTCCCCAAAATGAACTTATCACTGAATCGACACGATCTCAACTGTTTAATAAAATAATTGCTGCATTGAAATGATTAGAATAATTAAAATTAATTACACAGAAGTACACATGTAAAGTAAAGCTGTCCTCATATGATATTGTTGTCTCCCAAAGAGATACAGGGTTGGGATTCCACGGAGCCTGGTTGTATCCCACCCCCGGACAGCTACACAGAATAGGTCAAGAAGATTATGTAAACTAGTGAGATCGCTCGTCCTAGAACACAAACGGAAAGTAGTTATTCTTGGACTGGATCCGAATCCCCAGTATGAGAGAAATTAAAATCACAATCTCCTTTGACGTTATCCCATTGTTTACTTCAATCTATCCATTAAAACCCTTCAAGAGTTATGTTGCGCAATCCGATAAATGAATGCGTTAATGAAACCAGGTGTCATCTGGAGCTGCTCACGTCTAATTCGAAGGGTGTTGATAGCGCCTCTACTCTTACTAAAATAGTTTCGGATGATGACGACCTCTCCAAGATGTTTCTATCTCACTACAAACCTTTCAGAGGAATCAGTGTTAAGTAGTATTGGTCAGTAATGTATGATGTTATCAAGCTCTCCTTTAACTGATTCCTCAGAACGAATTCGACAGGTCTTAACATCATATGAGAAACCTCTAGTACTTGATAGTGACATAGCTCAGGACGTGGGCGTTTTTACCTAATCGAGTTGGTGTGGGGTAGGTAGAAAGTTGTTTTTCCCATTGTCCACTTTCTTCTACTTTATGTTGACAATATGAAGTTGTTTCCTTTCTTCCGTTTACATGATAAAATTACTGGAGGGTTGGTTAAAAGATTCCCGTATTATTTTGAGTAAAGCATTTCATCAAAACTACAATGTTATGATGATAGTTGATCTATGATAACCACTAGTTGGTTCTTTTCCAATTTGGCAACCAAAAAGATATCCATCAATGACCTGCTGTCATTCTTCCTTTTCTGAGTACAAATTTCGATATCTAGGACATCACTGAAATGCCCGAAGTGTGGCATTTTTATTGTCTATTTAACTCCTCAGAGTTCGTCTGTCCAACGTCCCGCCAATATCGCCCTACCTCCCTACTCATTGACTGGCAGCCTTCGGGTGGGTAGTCGAAACCCTTACAATTGAGGTGCAAGGATAAACGTTTGAGCCCTTGTAACACCATAAACATTGTGCGGGCCACGGAAGAATATCAACAAAGACGAGACAGAGAAATCTCCTGAACTTCCTTAGAAATTACAGTAATTAGCAACCTCAATCACGGGAATAGATGTACTCCGTTATCTTCCCCAGTCTATTGTCTAAGGATTTCATATTCATCAGAGGCTCTCTGAAAAGCATCTCGAAATATGGAGCCGTATCTAATGAGGAACTGGTTGATTCAATTATCAGCATACCTCATAAGGCGTGTAACCGTTTGCGTTACTCTATCTTGTCTGATGGATCACATCCTTCACGCTCAACCTTCTCTCGTCTCATTTCAACTTCTGTCACCGGCAATAAATTTAAACCTTTATGTACCCGTACCACAACTTTGCACAATTCCGTTGCATCTTACATTTCACATTTGTTGGCTTCCAGGGAACGAATATCAAACGACCTTAAACACAGTCTCATGTAAATTTTCATGTTGCAATTTCTACATTTGTTACACGTTCTCGATTCCTCCTCGTAATCGTATGTATACTATTTATCATATCGTTAAACTCATTTTAACAGGATGTATGCAAAAGCAAAAGTGAAAACATTTTTTACTGAAAATTCTGTCCACATTGGATGAATAAAGTGTACTCCTGACTTGACTTGACTTTACCACGAAAGTATAATGTCGTCTACTATGTGCGTATTATGTTGTCTTTCTGCATTCATGCTTATCAGACATATTACTGATTAATTTTTGACGTAAATAACCGTAATAAACCAACTGTCGTATTTAAAAGTGCCACTTCAAAAATGGGTGACTAATCTACTTGTCGGGCACCAAACACGTCTGATTTCGAACACAGAGGAAAAACAGTCCTCAATTATCAAAAGCTATCCATCAGTTCATCACACGAGCAGATGGCGAATAAACGTGTAATCCCCGTTGTACTCCTCCCGTGTGATTTTTCCAGGTGGTCTGAAAAAGTCTTATTTACTGACATGATCTTTAAAACACATCTCTGAATGCAGCGGCATCGGTAGAGATGCACTTGATTCTACCATGGACACCTACAACCATGTGAAAATTTTGTCGTCAAAATATCTATCAAACACTCATCAGGTATTGCACCACGGAATTTCAAAAGTTGTATCGACTTCATCCACACGCTCAAGGTTCAAACTTTTATTTGCACATTTCTCTTTACATCGTAATTCCGTTTTGCCGTATCTCACACGTCTAATTGTTGACAAAGACAAAAATCTTCACAGAACTATGTGATTGTTTGCGTCACTAACATGCTGGTTTGGATTTGTTTTTGCATGAGTTTGCTAATTGTCTTCCACAAATCTGGTGCAGAATGTTGAAATTTCACCTTTCCGGGTGCATAAATCTACTATTAACTTGACTTGATTCGCGTCCACAGAAATCAAATGACTGCTTCTCCTCAAGTAGCTTTTGATTGACCAGAAAAATTAAATCTTAAGTTTTATTGTACAATTTAGCATTTACTAAAAAGGCAGAAAGTAAAATCATTGATTTTATGATTGTCGTTATTATTACATACTTGTGTTGAGTATAATATTGAATGTTTGAAGCTCGGATTGAGGATATTTCGGCTGTTGGAGAGTTCACTGAGTTGAATGGAAAGCCCTACAGCATCAAAATTACTTACTTCTATTTATGGTGAAGCTCATGCCACTATTACAGACGTAACTCCACCTACAATCCTGTTCTCAACTCAGTCAAGTTTGGAACATTACTAACAGAGAAATAGCACACACACACACACACACACACACACAGACACCGCGTTATAGTTGAGCAGCACTGTGTTTGTACAACACAAAAATAGCCTTATTCGTTCAGCAGCCTTCTTTTTATGATCCAGTAAAAGGTGTCCATTTATATGTTCTCTACTGGCTCATTTGATACATAGCTATTTTATCCCATTCCGATGGGACACGCGTTAACCTCCTTTTAGCTTTCTTTGCCATCTTTTTCACTCCTTTTCTGATTTATTCCAATCTCATACAATCGGTAATGAAAGGCACATTTTGTTACATTTTACGAAATGGCCAATACTGCATTCCTATTGATCCCATTTTGAGCGAGGTATGGTACAGTTTAGAAGGTGAAAAGGAATAGACGAGAACGCTTGTATAAACAGAGTTGAATGGCATTTTGATCTATCCAGGCGGAAATAATTTGTAACCTGGAAGAAATTTTTCAACAACCAGCGAGATCCGGCAATCAACTTGTAACTCGGTGTATTCATTAGATTCCCGAGGCAAACCAGTGATATAAGGCCAGTGAGAGATAAGTTGAGACAAAGTGCATCAAATTTGTTTCGGCGAAAATACGCAGAGAAAAAACGGAATAGAATTTTACTAGTGAACTGGAACGTGTGTGAAAAGTTTGTCATCGCGCAATTAAAGAAGGGAAAAGTGTATTTTGGATTGAATTAAAAAAAACTTTATTGGGTATCAGGTGCAAACATTGTTTATGCACACGGTTCAAAAACATGTTTAATCTTTCTTTCGGTTTACGGCGAGGAACATCTGTTAGGAATTGGGTAAATGTAGTGTTTGTGGATTCATGTCTCTATTTCTGCGCCGCACGCACTGAACAACATTCTGCAATTGCTTACAACCGAAGACAATAAAGCACTCAACAGTTCAAAGCAAGATCAGAACATTATTACCATTTGACTGGGTAACTCACATGACAAATTGCATTCGTTGGGAACCATATTTCTCGGAAGCTCTAAATTCTGCTGAACGTAACACCCAGGCCGAGGTTCACGAAATCAACGCGTTAGGTCCAAACAATTTATAAGTTCAAGGGTGACCAAAAACATAAAACAAAGAAGCCCCTATTCGATTTATTCTTGACATGAAAACTCTTAATACCACATGCTTATCAAATGACTCACTAACTTCTTGAAACTTACCACGGGAAATCTGGTGATGTACGAAACATTAGACTGACCAAACCTCCACAGTTTCATATCCTGAAAGGCCCAAGTCGAAATCTCTGTTTTACTACTGCAGATACTTTCAGTAGTTAAAAATTAAAGATAATCATCATAGACAGACAAGTTTCTTGAGCCTTAGGTGCACAGACCCATAGTCTACTTCTGTAGTGCATTCGTGCGCGCACGCATCTATGTGGTGACTACAAAACAGACGGCATCGAGCTTATCGAGGGAGGTCCGTATATGCCTAACGCAATCAACCAATACTGAACAGAACAACCCACAGGCTCCCTTAGGGTCCGAAACTGAAAACGCCACCGTCCATTTTGTGATTGAGTGTAGTACCCATTAACGCAAACGTATGCACACACTAAAAACTGATTAACGCAATGTGCTGATGGAACGTGGAATACTAAGTGGTTGGAAATTTTTGAGTACGATGAACCTGGTTGCCTTATAACTAAACTGTCGAAAGGGCTGGGTTTTTCTATTTTTGTTGACCAAAATCTGATTAAGATCTTTGAAGTAGAGGAAATTGGCCTCGATCAATCGGACAGCCACGCCCAACCTAACCCGGAACAGAGACAATGGACCAGTACATTCAAAAACGGTACGAGTTGAAAGACCATCTCAATGACCAAATGGTTATTGCAACCCTACCGACTGAAGGAAAAATCGAGACGGATAGAGAGGGAAGGGACAGAAAGATTGTTCGCTTGAGCCCCAAAGCTGTGGGCTACCAATATCATGATTGGCTTTGATGTTGAAATGAATTCTTTAGTTTTTTACCTTGATAATTAACCAGTAACTACTTATTTAAATTCAAGTGGAACGCACCACTACCCTAAAGGCCAGAATATTTGATTCGTAGTGTCCCCACAGTGGTCACTTCTCGTTCGTTTAGTATGTTTGCTAATCTCGGGAATGGAAAAAGCCATTTTAAAATATTTTACCGTTTGTGAACCCATCTGGCCTTTGATATGTAGTACCTGGCCATCTGTCAACAGGTATCCCTCTCTTAAATCCCGCTCACAAGTTACTAGGTATGGTGGCGCAGTGTACACATCCCGTGTCTTGTTGTCCACTAGCATCTACAAATTAATCCCATATTGATCTGACTTGTTTGGGATGTAAGTGACCAGGTGCGTTCTGTTTTACATTTGCATCAGCTGCTAGTCAACTGCAAGTGAGAAAAGGGTTTTGTACAAAATTTTCCTGTTTAATGTAAAAACTTGAAAATGTATCTAATTTTCCTAACTAAAATCCGATCAAGTCCCCTTTGTCTAACCATTGTATCTCAGATCCATATTTTCTTTCTTTTCAGTTTACTTTCTTTTAGTGGATATGCATACATATGTCATAATATAAGCAATTTTCTGAAATGGGGGGAGGGTCCCATCACAGAGCTATTATACACAGAGAAAGGAGAAGTTACGAAGTGATGGTAAGACTAGGACACGCATCCCCCAGGGGGATAAGTTGGTGACTTTAACCGCTTGATCCGCACATTGATCGCCCATGGTAATTCTGTTTACTGACCTCATCTGTAGGATCCTGGATCATACCGCAGCTCGATAAAGCCTGGCAGATTCATCAGAGTGGTGATCATTCTGTCGTATTCGGAATTATATTGTAAATCTGTCGTGTAAAGAGCAAATAAGGCATGAACTGTAAATCTGAGAAACAATGTTTCGACCTGATTGGATCTCGTCAGCACTGCGAATCCATCAATCCAACTGGGGATTGGACACGGGACCTTACAAGTAGAATGTAAGTGTACAACCCGCTCGACCACCAGGCAACTGAACAGACCGTTTTTCATTTTTCTTATTGTCATTGATAGCACGTAGCAGTTGATCAACGGACAAAAAAGAGTGAAGGCCTCACGCTCGCGCTAAACTGATCTGCCTCAGAGAATTCTCTGCAAAAATATAGGTAGGCAGTGGACTGCTAATGCAGATTCATTTGTGATGGTAGAACGTAATCTGCCGCAATCGCTGCAGAAAGTCAATATACCTACAATATACACACGGTAATTTATCATAGGGCAGAGTCTACCGTCCAGGTATAATAAATAATAAGAAATATTTTTACTTTCTTCTTTTGTTTATTGATTGTAAAACTTCACATTAAGCTTTCATGAAGGGGCCACAGTCATACAGCCATACCAAAGCAACTTGAAAAATACAGATAATAGGAAGATGGGCGGTGGTGTAGGGGGTGGAACTCAGGACCTCCGTATGGCCACTCTCATAACCTTACGACTCGACCACACCCGCGGTATTTGACTCTCATACTGCAACATACTTTTCTTTCATACTTCAATAACAGTTTTTCTGAAGCTGCAATGCAATCTTTGTTGACTCATTCCATCAACTAACTTATCTACCCAAGCCCGTATGAACTTCTCCAACGAGCTCATCTGCCACGTCCGGTCATGCGATTTTCCCAGTATAAAACAGTCAAGGATGGGTGTACCAATGCACACCTAAAGCAAGTGCAAC
>UZAN01039869.1:0-12184 GCA_900618425.1 Echinostoma caproni
TGTACCGCGCTGCTCCAGGGCAGGCGTGATCTCGTAGATCCGAATCACCACAGATAGTCAGTTGAAATAAACGAACATTAGAGTATGCAATATGATTTCCGGCCAAACTTTCATCTGAAATGTTTCATTCGCTACCAAATGGCTGAACGACGATATGCGATGGTCTGGCACCACGACAGTTTGCTATAACAACTTACGTGCAAGACCTGTGCAACACTCACCCCCCATGTTGTCGTACTCTGAAAGGGTTTTTTCTATCATTGAGCTCAACCATATTGTTGCTACAACTTGTTGCATGGTTCCACATTGTTTATAAATCGCCAAAATCGAACGGCAGTCCGTATCTACTCAATACCGGGTGTAACAAGGCAATTGCATTATGCGATATGACTAAGTTTGCTAATGTAAAAAAGTTGGTTTGGGAAGTTGTTGAGCATTAGTACTATTCCCGGTATTCACAACAGTCAGAATTGAAAGAAAGAACACTTGCAATTAGGTAGATGGAAAAGTGGAGTGACTGTGAACATTTTTCAAAGTATAATTAGTACAGCAGTCAGTTCACACCTGCATTTTCTTGTTGAACTCGGTTGCTAAACTAATCGCGAATCACCCAGAGACGGTTTCAAAATTCATACTGACTTTTTGATGGAGTAGCTAAGTACACACTTGGGTGTAAAATAATCATCAACTGTTGAAATTAACGTACCAATATAAGCTAACCTGGTAGATATTAACCAACAGTTTTCATCTCTCAACCGATACACTCCATCGACTTTGATATTAGTGTATCAAATACACTTATTCCACTAACGGGAAATGGTTGATAATAACCGAAAGTAGAATGAAGTAATCCAAATTCATGGAATCTGTTGTTGAAGATTTTGTAATGGATTATCTGAAGAAAAATGACTTACTATCCCCAGCCCAGCACGGGTTTCGAAAAAAATACCTTGATTTTGGAGTGTCAAGCTTCGTAATATGAAAATTTGTAAAGTATGAATTTTTTCAACATTCGTTGACCTCAGAATATACCGATAGCTTTTGTTCTGACTCGCCTACAGCGATGTGACCAAAGCTTGTGCGTCAAGGCTAAAGGACTGCGGGTCGTGGCTAAAGCATTGCGGGTTTTGGCTAAAGGAATGTAGGTCAAGGCTAAAGGAATGTGGGTTTTGGCTAAAACATTTCGGGTTTTGGCTAAAGGATTGCGGGTCGAGGCTAAATGATTGCGGGTTTTGGGTAAAGCTTGATGGGAAAAGGTGTAGTTGCACCTTGATCAAACTGTCACTGGAATGTATCGTTCGCAGTCCAAACCAATCCCATAATTATCCCCATTTCTATGAGACGCGAGCACACTTGTTTTCAAAACCTGCAAAGAATATAATAATGGGATGTAAATGGACAGAATGGTGAAAACGTGAACCATCTGCATTGTAATATCAAGGTATGTGTCGCAATATTCGAATTCCTATTAAGATAGTCCTAGGATGAAAGTCATAATCAGAATTTTAACTTGAAGACTGTCCGGATGTTGATGGTGTTGCTAGTTTCGCTCGATTCGAACGTGAACCATAATGCGTTTGATAGATTTAAACAAGTAAGCTAAATATATGAGTTATCTGGCTTGCATTGCCTGTCTAGGGTTTATATTGAACAAAAGGATTTTCGAAAATGAAATTTGTAGCGATTATTGCATGAAATAATGAAGAATGTTTAGTGTTCGAGTAGAACGGGATCACTGAAATCACAAGAAACATATATATTGGTTATAATTCGAGTTATCCCGCTCCATACGCAAACCTCCCTTATTTGAAGTTTGCTATTTGAAGGCAGTTGCACGACCCTAAAATGCAGCCTACCACAAAATTGTCTCTCCGACAAATAGAATATCCACAACTCCGCCAATTCGAATGTGACCAAAGGTTGTGCGTCGAGGCTAAATGATTGCGGGTTTTGGCTAAAGCTTGATGGGAAAAGGTGTAGTACCATCGTGGTCGCAATGAATGACCTTCATTGATGGATTTCGTGCTAGGCATTTCCAAGTTATCCGATGGCCATCGGAGGTTGTGGAGGATAATTGTAATTAATCAGCTTTGTCATGTTTGTTGTGGCTTTTCAGATTCTGCGATTTTTTTTATTCAACTATGGTTTTGCTGTCTATATTATAGTATCTGCACAAAATAAATGCATTCACCAAACTCGACAGTGTTTTCAAAACATGTCCCAAGCTGGAAACAACCAAGTGGGCTGAGACAACTTGCTACGCTGAATAATATGACAAAATGTTTTTTTAATAGTGGTGAAAATACTTCCCCATTAGTTCTGTTTTTCGCAAACGGGATGTACCAATCAGGTTGACTAACATAAACAGAAAGGTCATTTCTTATGAAGTGAATGAGTCATGACAGAACATATGCTTGCGTATACTCAAAACTTACAATGTAATGACTAATAACTTGATCGAATGAGTAAAACACTTCTGGTGAATTGCATAAGTATCCGCTGTTTTGAGAATGGAGGAATGTCGACATATTGTTATTAGACTACAAGTAAAGGTAGAATGCCTTCCTCTCGCAAAAACTCTAGAGTTTTCAAAATAATTTTGTTCAGAAAAAAGGGTTCTCTATTTGGAAACCTATAGGGCGGACAACCCATTTAACCAAATAAGGGATCCCAACCAAACCCGGCTATTTTACAGCAACGCCCAAGGTTTACTGATAACATCAATTGAAATGAGTTCTACAATTGGTAGCAGGTCAATCATTCAACCTAGGTGTTTACAAAATTCTACCAACTGTGTGATTAGCGGCGCTTTAAAGTTGACAGTTTGCTTACTAACCAATAACACCTCAATACCACATTGAACTCATGTGACAAGAGATAACCAATAAGCAAACAAATGCTGATCAAATAATGGATAAAATTCAGAGTTTGAAAGAAGTTTTTATCGGGTTAATCAACGACCGGAAAGGTCATAATACGGAGAGATATTTTTGTGCACATATGAACTATGTTGAATCATAGACGTATTCAAACGTTTCAAGCAAGCAAAGCACCGACTGAATAATGATATGCTTAATGCTCACCACCATGGTTTTAGTAAGCGACTTTCACCCTGATCTTGGATAACTAAACATGTTTACACTAATTTGCTGATAGGATGGATTTTGCATCATATAGAGTATGCGCGCAACACTATCCAGTGATTATTAAGAAAATACAATGAATTATATTGGCCGTAATGGAATGTTTTACCTGTTCGATTGCAATACTACTCACGTGAGCATGGGAAATCGAAGTTATTCCATTTGAGAGAAGGGCCAGATTACAGAGAAAGGGCCTTATTGTGCTCTACCAAGCTCTCAGAATATATCAGATGCGTTTGGCGTAGACTTCCGATGACACACTTACAGTACAAACACGGCAAGACTCCAAATGAGTGAACCAATGGAGCATCAGACCATTCGGTAAATGATATTTTCTAACGTCGCTTTTCAAACAAAACTGTGTGTATTTAGCCGTCTCATTCAGCTGAAAAAGATTCATTTTTAATGAGGTCTCCCAACTGCTCATTTGAAAACGATTCCATTTCGTTACTTTCCTTTTACATGGCAGAATTATTTATAACCATGCCTGGTGCTATGCCATCACATTTTGCCCTTTACACTTGACTAGAGAAACCACTGGCAAATGCTCAATTTGTAAGGTTTTCTGCATCTCCCACTGCTTTGTTTATCATAATACACACGTGAAATAAAGTACGCCCAAAATAAATATATTTATGCATATATATATATATCAGTCGTAAAACAACATGAAGTATGATAAAATGACTTTTTAAACAAACATCTCCAAAGCGAATAAATGCGGTAAGTATATCCAAATAACCACGCTATGAGCAACAATGTTGTTAGAGCAGACTGATGACGAAACTCGAAATTAGACGTTTGCTAAATCACAAGTTAGAATTAGCTCTATATTCATTCTCCCGAGTTTCTTGCAAATGAAAAGCATAGTATGAAAAAAATGCAGAATCACAGAGAGGAATATTTCCGGCCGGTTAGCGGTGCCGTGTTCAGTTATCGTGCTGAAACGTACGAAGCGC
Organism: Echinostoma caproni; assembly: GCA_900618425.1. Classification (NCBI taxonomy): domain Eukaryota; kingdom Metazoa; phylum Platyhelminthes; class Trematoda; order Plagiorchiida; family Echinostomatidae; genus Echinostoma; species Echinostoma caproni. The sequence continues at coordinate 4,103 of UZAN01039869.1, forward strand.
ATTTTGAATACCTGTAACCATGCAAATGCCTCTCAGATGGGGATATGTCATTGACCACAAAAGGCAGGTTCATCGGTCAAAAGGTGACGAGTTGTCCTCTCTCCGTACACTTTCTCTGCTTTCATTACTGATCTTTTAGTTTCACACGCTGCTCATATCCAAAAGTATGCCGACGATGTCGCTTTATGTTAGCTGGTTGCTTCTTTTTCCTCGAAATGTCCCTCGTTCACTGGAAATCTGTCCTGAATCGAACAGTTTTCAAAGAAGTTTTGCCTTAATCATAACAGATCCTTGTACTTCCAGGGCATTTTTAGTTCTTCCCGCTTTTGATTGCCGTCAGCCTCTGAACCCATTAATTGCAAACTTTTGTCTAAGCTGAACTCAACCAAATATATGGGTGTTACTATCTCTAATAATTGCCGGTGGTCGACACTTACCCAGAACTGCATGCGAACTCTTCGGCCCCCTCTCATTTCAGATTCCGAAGCTCAGACGATTTCGCACAACCCAACACGTTTTGTTCTCCTTTGTTAAACAATGTGTTCTTTGTATTATCTTTTATTGCTCTCGGTGGTTTCTCCCGGTCTGTTAAAAACATATATCAAAACTATACGTCTAAGATTACTGATAATAAGCCGTGCATCTATATTTTCTGCCTAATCATAATCACTGAACTTCATAATGGTTATATGAAGTTTAGTGTGACCTTTGCCAATAAGATTCTAAACCACCCCTCCCATCCTTTGCAACCTGACTTACCTTCTTTTCGGTCCCACTCGATCACTAGTTCCTCTCATCGGTATCTAGCTTCACGAATAAACATTTCGAAAGAGAAACCACTGGAGCGTGACATCCTAAGTAGATTGATGTTTGCCAAACAAATTTACACTACACTGAACTCAGAGCTCTCACAAGTTGTTTACAATCACGGTGAAATTGTTTACCTATCTGATTTTTTTCTAGTGCTACGTGTGAATCGCGTTCTTACGCCTCCTACGACTGTCGCGCATTGTTTGGTTACCGTTACTGCTCAATGAGGAATCACTCATTCATTGGAGTTACTATCGTTGGATAGATTGAATCGCATGCACGGGGACTAATTGCAGTACAGTTAGGACGCAAGCATATTTGTTTCACGCTGATATCTGTTTCGTTTTCTTGCACAAAGGTATATTGTGAACTCAGTTATTTACAGTGATTCACAGCAGATTCTAGAAGTTTGTTTGACAAAAGTGTCCCGTATCAATAACTTCACTTACGTTTCGCAAATGGACGGCCTTAGAACACGATAAGAAAACACGTTTATTAAAACGCGTCCGCTGAATTACTGAAATTATTGCGAATCTCTGGCTACTCAAGCAGAATGGTGCAATGAATTCCAAAGTCATCTCCGTGCTCCATTTATTCGCATTCTTGTTTATCTCAGCTTCACCGTTATTCGCACCGCAATTCAATTCGTAGGGCAGGAAACTGGTAAAAGTGTCTTGGTTGTGTTGGAAATAGCACAGTTTACAGGGCAAATTGCTGTAAGCGCGTACAAATATGTATAATATGTAAATATATATGTATATAGATATATACGCACATAATGCAGAATCCCATCTAAAGACCTTTTTTATCCAGGAGTGGTGGAATGGTATCAAAATCTGATGAAGCTCAGCTAGTTATATTCATCAGACAAGATTTACTTGTTGTGAATGACGACAAGGTAACTGCAGAAAAATGTCACGGAATCACAATGCAAACATCGGTGCACAACATCAGATTTCATAGTCATAATCAACACAGTTTCAAATCTCCAAAGGGTGATCTGACAATCGTTTATACCTCGTGTGCGACTTGACTTTGAAGAGGTTCGATAGCTTCCTCGTACCAGGTGGTATTTATGCACGTTCATATTATCGTTGAGAAGTCATCAACCAGTTTCTGATTACGTGGATATTTCCAACCGTGCTCGGAATACGCGGGGTGAGTAACATGCATCTACCGAACGTTTTGTTTGCATTTCACAATTGATATAACATTAGCCGTGACACAGCCGTAAAGCTGATAAATCGGCCGCTATCTTTGCATAGTAACTTGGACTTAACGGTTTTATCAGTTGCCTATAAAACAGACACGGAAGGAATCTGCACGCTAAATGTGAAAAATGCATGTGTGATAACACAACCAGCATCCCATACCCCAATGAGTATCTTTCTATTTCAATCTTTTCGGTAAATATTGGTGTCAGTATGGTAAAATGAGAAACAAATAATAACTACGNTAACTACGAGGAGTTTTAGTTTTGGTCATAACCATCTGATAACATCTGGAGGTAGGGCAACCGTGATAATGTCAGAATGAGATGCTTTTAGGTCAACATCTTTTAAAGTATCTCAAAATTTTATTCACCGTTGTTTCGCTTATCTTGTCAGCTCCAGTTATAGTAGAAACCAATCATTACTTAGTAAATGCAAAGCAGACATTTTCTAGCGCTCATGACTTCCGAGGTAAGAACAAAACGGATTCTGTGCGCAACATTTTTTCAGGTTCCATGAAGAAATCAGCACACTTCTAACCAATTGGATCCACAAGCAAACTGGCTTCTGTCTGGTAAGCTCCATAGGATAAATTGGTGGCTTTTTGTTAACCGAGGTATCTGCTTTTAAAAGAGCTATCAGTATGTTGAATGGAGATACACCCGTAACAAGAAGTTGGATATTCTTACACTCGCTGGCATGATATAGAATGGTTTTACAAGCTGCGAGAACGTGCATCCGTATGGCAATTAGAAAGATTTGCTTTTGTTATACACAAAATAGGTAAAACCATTGACATGGCTGTTATGCCCAGTAACTTATTCGAGTAGTACAAGGGTTATATAAATGCCATTTTGCAATACTAAAAGTGTGCATTTTGGAGTTTACTTTGCAGATAGACAACGTATCATCGAAAGCCTTAAGTGCTTCATTGTAATTGCCTTGGTCGGGCATTTAAGTCCCTTCGAATTCCCCCAGGGTATAGTGTGAGTAACTTTTAATGCATCCAACGTGTTCATAATATGCCGCCATGGACGAGATAAGCAAGAACTGAGCTGTGAATGCACCAATTATGAAGATTGCTGTTTTCAAGCAGTTAAGTAAAGAAGTCACTGGCTATAATTTTGTAAATGTAACAATATAGGGAAGCAATGAACGATTTAATATGACATCTCTGAAAAAAATAATCCTCATGTATGGTTTATGGATAAAATGACAGTCTCTGGTGAATTGTATTGCATGTTTGTGCTTCGTTGGTGCGACGCAGGTTTACAGCATCCCAAGTGCCCAACAATTGACACTGCTCATTATACAGCACAAGATTACAAAAGCTGTACGTTGCATCAGGGTTTCCAGTCAATTATTTGTGTTTTGTCTTCAATAAAAATACATTTACAAAGACTTGATTGATGTTCGTATTATCTGATTGAGAATTGTGTGTGGCACTTCTCTTGTTTGTGACTGGTGTTTTCTTTGCACTTAAAAAAACACTGATTAGCAGATTTCTATAACATGTGAATTAAAAGATTAGCTATTGTAGCAACCGAGGTGACAAAAGATCTATAGAGATGATGATCACTATTATAACTACTCGCCGCAATAAAGCAAATGGAAGAGTGTACCGTGTCAGCAGGTAGTAAGGGACAAAATATAAGAAAGTTATTCGTCATCCGTTACGGAGAAACCACGTCAGATTATTCATCAAAAGATTATAAGGAACATGTCTCGCCATGTATAAATCATCCGATGAGTCTTGATGATTTCCTAGAGAATTCAAATCGGGAATTTGTTTTAAATATTTCGGCAATCGAATACTGATTTTTTGCAATGCGAATGAACCAAGTTTTTTTTACAAGTGGATTCCTTATGTATAGCCCAACGAAACTTCATAAGGAGATGATTGTTGAGAGTTGTGGCAGAGATTTTTCCCTTTGTGTTTCCGTTTTGTATACTACAAGAACTTCGTCATACTGCCCCGCTGACTCCTCATACCCTAAATAAGCCCGCTGTGGAGTGGTACACCATTCCTCTTGCCTCACGTCTTGTTATTACCGTATTCAGCCATTGAAGCGTAACGTTTCTTCATCAATGAATATGATGTAGCCTGGATTGATTGGATCATGTGTTTTTCAGAGGCATCTTTGAGTGAATGCTCCCCAAAGGTGAGTCCCTCATCTTATTGCCGACACTGCTTGAATAGAAAATTATTACTGGCCATCATTAGTTGGTTTATCCGGCTAAACGTTATAGATACTCATAAACGGTGAACTGCGCGATGTTCTTCAGCTCACGTAAAAGAACAACAGCAACACAATAAAATAAGTTCACTACCAGTCAAATAAAAATCCTCCAGTTGGATACCACAACAACATTGGTCACAGTATAATAATCACTGAAGTTATCCAGTATTTATTTGGATTAACCACTGGGTACTGACAATATTTCCCCTTTTATATAAAAATAAGCACAATCATGCACAGGTTTCATCGGAAAAACGTGTACCTAGATCCAGGAAAAGATTTAGGTTTTCCAACGTGAACAGAACCCTAAGAACAGAAAATGTAAAATGCGATCAAATCATAAATCCAACGATGCTTTCTGGGAGAAAAAAGACAGGTAATTTGACATTCATGCCCATTGAAACTTTACCATTAGTCAATGGTCGGAGGCTATCTTGTTCCTCAATGTTTCATAAACTATGTTTGTCTGGCGCTTTGAACTAAAGACAAAGACTAATCGATGCAAACTACAACGCCTATGTTTCCTCGACATTGGTCCCAATGAGTGACGCCCAAAGGGTTGCATTCCACAAAGAATAATAGTTCCACGGGTGATGGTCCTCCTAGACTCAACAATATCGGACTATGTTTTCTAGACACAGTAGGCATGGATTATTCTTGTAATCAATATCCAAACATACATTTAAAGCGATATCCAAGATCGTATGTTTTTTCTACGGAATAGTTTTTCGTCTTTTGTTAAACATCATTATTATCCGGCGGCACGTTGGCATACTCAACATAATCTTTCGTCTGAGAGAGACTAGATTTTGGCGTAGGATACTCGTTTGACAATATGGATTGCGTTTCCCCATTATGTTATCGAACAAACTCGTAATGAATGGGCTCAGAATGATGTGCTTTTATATAAATGGATGTGGAGACAACCACATGTCTAAACCGCGTCAATAATTGCCTTGTTGGCCAATCTTTGCACACCGACGTGCATTGTATCCTTTTTTCATGTATCTACACATGTGATGGTCACATTTCACCGAACCATCACGTGAGCAATACGAAATTTGTGTGAAAATATTTGTCCGATCTCACAAACCCCTCATGGTTTGCCGTAATGTTTGTTTTGATTTCATTCACATTTTAAAAAAATGGCAGTAAATAGTTAACTTACCGGAGCATTTAACTCCATATTCTGAAACATAATCCAACTTGAAGAATAGTCTTGAAGAACAATTCATCCTATAAAAATATTTTCGAAAAACAGTTAAGTGAGGTCCGCTCCAGTGAACAGTGTTCACCATTTCTCTCTGTGCCTGAAGTTCGTAGCACACAGTTCCACATTTTTATGTAATGCACTTCCTCCTATTTCGTCGATTTGAGTGGCGTCGTCTATTTTTTTGACCATCAAGCAGTTTCAATAAACCTCCCCGCCCCGGATGTGAGATATTTATGATGTATCAATAACTGTCTAGCCAAATCTCATTCGATTCCACTTGATTAGTTTGTTTAAACTTACTGTTTATATGCTAGTGTCCCCATCACCGTCTTCATCGTTTTGAAATTGACGGAAATCATATGAACTTTTAGGGTTTACATGAGCACAAGACAGAGTCTGAGTGGGAGAATGTAGCCATCAACTACCATTGAGGATCGGAAATCATACTCATTCAATCAGATGAAGCTTTCTCAGTATTCTGTCACGTCGCTTGTAATCCTTTCAGTGGTTTTCTGACACTCCTTAATGAAGTTGTCGCCCGTGGAAAAGAAAATGATTTTTTAGTGTCCATTGGTCTAAGGCTTGGTTCAAATGAAAGAAGTCGATACACACAACTTTCACGGATATTCAGTAATTTGGCCATTTGCTCACTTTGAGATTATCTTGCCAAAGGCACGTTTTGCATGAATGGTACGGCTAATGTTGGGAAACAACAAAAGCTTTGTTTTTCGCCTATTTTGGCAATGAGAACTGCTCTTGTGCACGTACACGCATGTGGGCGATTGCTACATTCTACGAAAAAGGATAGAAGCGTAGCCTGATGTGCTTTCGTCACTCACTAACCTCGTTCTTATTTATTGACATTAGGGTAACATTCACAACTTTGCTCAAGTGATAAGCAATTATTATCATTAGAGTGAATTGTTTTACGTCATTTCACCAAAAGTGCACTCTGAGTTCCATAGTTGCGTGCAGCCAAACGTAGTTTAACAGTTCCATAGACACGATTGTTCATGAATGTTCGAAATGGAGGACTTAAATTAGAAAAACAGATGGCAGCAGCGCCAGTAATATTGCAGGATGGCATCGGACAACTGATATTTCCCGCAATTTTTCTGCTTAAGACGTGCGATAAATTTGTATATATTTCACTATACGGTTGATTTCGAAATGTTACTACTCAGTGAAAGTACAAAAGTAACTTCCATATATTTGACGGCCGATAGTGGTCATTGTTCAGATGTCAATTCCCCTAACGACGCCATGATCTGTGCGTTAACGGAGCTCGCAATTGTGGCTTTTGCTGTACAAAGTTTACGGCAAATCAATAGCGATTTGATCACAACTACTCCTTTAACCGAAATGGTTGTATGCCTGCATACTATGTGTGAGGCCCCTTGTTCATTCCTGATCTAGGTAGATGTATTTGTACCTTTGACGGGACCCGACAATGTCCAGGACTTACTAGGTTAACCGTTCACGCCTCAATTGCTCTGCCCACAAAACCATTCACCATATTACCATTATACTAATTTATTGCTACTGCAGCTTCAGTGAACGGATTAATAGAATGAAGGTGTCAACTTTCAAATTACAGCCTCATTTCACTACACAGCATATAATGTCGAGGTTGGTTTTCGGTACTGGGAATGACAACCAACTGAACTAGGGTTTGTACAATGAAATTCCGAAAGGAAACTATGGGGTAGTTGTAGGATGTTACGACCAAACTTACGCTTGTAATCAAATATAATTGCATGCACCAATCCCACCTTATTGACTTCGGACATCTTCGGTTGGACTACCCAAGAGCATTGAATTACTGAGCCAGAAAGATCAATATTAGCTTCAATTTTTTTTGCGCTATGCACGCATGACCACAGGTTTAACCGCTTTACGCATGGTTGATAGAGCACGACATACATGGTTCATGAGATCAATCCGTGATAGGATAAAAAGGAGTGAAATACGTACACATTTGCCCGACTCAGGCAGATGCACGTTGATGGTTGCACATGTATCTCAGTTAAAGTACGCCAAACCGTTGTGGTTGCTTCTTTCAACGACATTTTGTTCACTACCACACCATCCTCAATACGCTAGTGAATCAGAGTTTCACTGTAACTCATACTATACATTTTGTTGTGTGTAAAATATCCAAACTGTTTACCGTTTATTGGTTTCCCAACAATTTGTGCTAAGTAAATTTTATATTGACATTTTGCTGTCAGACGTAGTTTATTGCACCCTTCGATTAGATGCGCTAAACTCTCAAAGTGGCGTTCACTTTGGGTTCTAGGACATCTGTTTTATCAATTTCTCCCTGTAAAGCACACCTGAGGTCATGGTATGCTCTTCAGAATAAGCTCCAACTGAAAAATGGGATTTATTCCACTCCCTCAAACTAGGCTACTGGTAAGGCTCAGAAATATGCTTGAATCAAATAAAGCAGGTGGTCCGGGTGACCGACTGCACTTGCTGATTGTGTCCTCTCTGATCAGCACTCAAGCTCGCTCGTTATTCGCAACGATGACAGACAAAACTTCTATTCTGGTCGCAGGCAATAGACCAACACATATATGTTGTATACGTACAAGAAACTTGATTT
>UZAN01039869.1:16158-33277 GCA_900618425.1 Echinostoma caproni
TTTCATGCTTTTTGATAAGAATATCCGGTGTATGGTACTTCGTACGACGTGTTATTCGTCAATCTCTTTCCAAAATGTTTACGTAATCCCCGCAAATGAAAGCTGCAATGGATAAATACAATAGTTACACGTTTTGTAAGAACCACGGAAAACCCAGCCTTTCGTTGTTATGATGAGATAAATAGAAATCTTGGAATACGTGAATAGAAATTTTGAATACATTTGCAGTATTAGTTTTAAATTATTTTGATTTAGGATATTAGTTAGCTATTGAAACTAAAAAGCCTCAACTAGGTATCTCGGTGGTGTATGCCTCATCGCGACAAATATCTGTATGTACACACACACACAATATATATATATATATAATCCAAAACATCACGTACAATTCGCAGTCTGGACGTTAGTTGGATAAAATAAATGGTTCAAGAATGATATTAGTCATAAGATTAATTGATTTAATTGCATTCCGAATTCAAAATTTCACTATGTATTATCAAACAGTGGTTAGATAATTTTTTCACAGCACATATACAAGAATATTACACTGTGAACATCAGACGACTGGACATTCATCGGATGAACGATACTATCATAGATTTCCAGGGCAATTCAGTTTGAAACCAGTGAGCTTTATTCATTCAAGGGTGATAGTTATAGTGCAGTATTCAACGTCGTTTTAATGTTGTCAAAATCATGCCTTCAGGTGATAAGAAACCAGTGCTTCTTAGCATCGTTCGTGAAATATAAATTTCAAAATGTTTTGATGACATTTCAAAGTAATACTTTGAAACAGTTTATGTTCATCATTCGTGGCATTCTTGAGCTAACAAATGCATCTAAATTGGACAACTGGTATATAATTGCATGCACTTACTTATCGATCCACTATTCCAAGGGTAATCAGGATCATCAGAGAACATTGAACGATTCTGCAAATGATGTTCTATTTTACGAAGTCGTGCTTGCAAACCGATCAACTGTTTTTTTCTAATTGTTTGCCGGATATTTTTTATCTGTACTCAACTTTCGGAGGAAGGTCAGTGGATAATTTGATTCGCCTAACAAGATTCGTCCGAGAGGTTGAGAGAAGCCTTTTTAAAATAGAAAAGACGGTTGCATTTGTTTCGCCTAAAGCCTTCGGAAATGAATACACAATTTGTCACCTAGCGCTGCTATTTCGGATAAAATTGAAAATTAGGAGGCTGGGTGAGTAGGAGAGATCTCAGTGAAATTTGTTGTGTTCTTTGCGTTTGTATCTTATTGTTGGATGCATGACGTCGCCGGAGATTACTTATTTATTATTTTTGTCTGATGTTATTTATTAGCTTAATTATTATTCAGTTGATTATTTGCACACTTCAAGTTCCACAATTATAAACTAACGATCGAAATTATAACATAAAAGAAAAGTCAATGACGAGAAACCTTGGGTTTATAGAACTGAATAATTTTTCCTGTAAATATTTTCCGAAATGCAAAGGACCGGGTGCTTTATTTTGACGGAGCATCATTAAATGACAACTTATGCAATACTTCAAATCAAATGCTTTTTATTGTTCAGCAGGAACGTTTACTGATAATGGTCAGAGTGCTTTTCCTACTTCGTGCTAAGAATTTTTATTAAAATTATTCAATACATAAAAGGGCTGTCAGTAGTATGGGAACAAACCAAACTTTATCCTCAGAATGCCACGGAATATGATAAATACTATTGATTATACTAACTGAAACATGCTCATAAATAGCACGAAACCCTCCGGGTTTGATTAACGGAATTCATGATATAAGCTGCTTATATGAAGTGTCAAAAATTTGCACTTCAAAAATATTTCTTAATTCTATGAATTTTTAAAAGTAGGAAGTTAGTGTACTGAGACACATTGACCAATCACTAACACGCTTTGGATTCTGCGCTGTGATTGGACAGCACAGTCCGAACGTAGATAGGTGGAAGTCTAGTTGATGACGAGACAGCACGTATGGAACTCAACTGTCACACATTCCCGTTGCACGCCAACTCCGCTGATGCAGCTCATCGCGTGTGAGCTGGATTTGGAATCTTATAGAAAAAAGTGTTTCTGTTTTGTAAATGGTGAAACGAAAGTTATGTGAGTTCATCGCTCCTAGTTAAAAAACAGAGAGGTAAGTCGGATCCCGTTTAAACAAAAGCGGGCATCTTCATTTACTTATTTACAAGTCTAGGGAAGTGATAGTTTCTTCGCGGTTATATTTAAAATATTTAACCATTCACTGACGTGTGTTGTTTCTTATGACGTGGGTATCCAGACGTTGTATTCGTATTATGAGCTGACGAAATATAATCAGTTCATTTTGACTAGAAATGTCGAATGTTTTGTGAACCGAGATTATGCCTGATGTATGCAAGTTAATTTCGGGGGTTCAAACTCCAACATCAACACCTGAGCTAACCATTGTCATGGCACAACACAGTTGATCAACAATTAGCTGTCTCCATTAAACTGAATTGCATGTTGGGTATTTGTAAGTTGAGTGTAGAGAAACCGAAAAATAAAGAGAGTATTACGTAAGTTTTAGCCAGATTTCAGTCAGGGCAGTTTGGGTCTTATAATCAAAGCATACTTAAAGATTACATGAAAATCACCTACCTAGCATTTTCCAATAGAAGCGCTGAACGGCGAGTGCTTTGACACACATAAAACCCTAATCCTCTATGAGTTATTTTACAAAAATATACTCGAAAGTTCGCAACTCTTTATTTTTGGGAAATCCAACTAAGGTTGAAACAATTTCTCAAATGAAACGATCTTCTTATTTGCTTTTTAGGCAAATGAGGAATAATGTTCAGCCAGTGGCTCTGTTACTTAACTTTGGGTATTTCGCCGTCTATTGTGTGAGTAAAACTGTCCTTCGGATTCCGTGAATTGAGTGAATTCAAATGAAGACTCCAGATCCTATAATGGGCCCTTTGTCTTCATTAAGCCCACTTTCAAACGGGCAACGCATTTAGGTTAGTTATAACAGCATGCTAAGAATGAAAGTTATTCAATGGGCTGGAAATGAGTTCAAATAGTATTCATTGCCGGTGAAAGATATGGACTGGCGCTGAATAACACCGTAAATCAGATGTCCAAACGGTATAACGAATCGTTCGAATTTATGAAAGTTACAGTTGGTCACGCTGCTTCTCCGCAGCAGTGAATCGCTTTACATAAAAATGCAGCTACGATTCCAACTGATGCAGTTAAAGCCCTGACGTAGTCCATATATAAGTATTTTGAGGAACCCTTAATCCTGCAAGTGCTAGTGGACAAAATCTTTATTGTTGAGATTAAACCCAAACAATACAAAAATGCCTATTTAGCGAGATTTGCGTGTTTCAGTTTGTTGTACTCAGCGAAAAACCTTTGTTTGTTTGTTGCGTTTGTTTCGTTTCAAATGACTTCTAGTATTATGTGTTGCACCGATTGGCTTTTGAAAATCACAATATTTGTGATGTTCAAACGTCTGTGTGTCATCACATTTTGATTATTTGTCACTACATAATAACTTAGTAGTTGCGATGATTTCCATTTGCGTTTGATTATCATTCATTCCGAAGCATCCACTGATGTAACTTATATGGACACCTATATTTTCGTTGCTCCACAAGAGGTATTTTCTCAGTAATCAGATGATAGTATTATCCTTATTATTATTATTATTATTATTGTGCTGACTAAAGTGAATGTGCATCGCATGTATACAAGATTCTGTGTATTACCATGAAGTGCGTAGAACTACTGGTTAGGGACAGATAGTGAGAAAACTTCTGAATGCCGATAATGTACAGAGAAACAGTAATAAAATTCAAATGAGGATTCCAGATGTCGCACATTTCGCCTTGTTGAATGCTGAGAAACATCAGAGCAAGAAACAATGTAGTTTATAGCAACATTACCATATAAGCACTTTATTTAAGGAGAAAATACTTGTATTTTACATTGTATTTGCACAAAATAACATATTATTACCTTCACAGCAGTTACTTTTCGAGAATAGTAAATTTATATTATCATTGTAATATATTTTAAAAGAAAAAAATATTGTTAAAAGTTTGCGTGAAACAGAATAAGACAGAAAGTTGATCGAATTGTTCATGCTAAAATACATTTTCGACAATCCGTTTCAGTTATACGGAATCAAGCAGTTTGACTAATTCATCTAATGGACGAATTGTATTCTTCGCTGTTTTATTTTGGCTGAAAAAACACACTAATACCACGTCCTTTAGAATCTTATCTAAGAAGCAATTGATAATGAAATAAAAAGCACTGGAAGGAATGGTATGAAGCTTGATGGAATATGTACTTGTTGTATTGGTAGAATACAGCAATAAGTAATTGCACAGCTTTGATTTGTCATCCTCTACTAACGATTTTGTAATCTCCGTCATTCAAGACATTGTGTAAGCGCACCAGTAGAGCGCAACAGATCATACCCCTTCTTCTTCTGAATTGCCCAAAATTATAACCAAAGGAAATTCACTAACCCGTTTCGCCGTGGGCGCGAGAAGAATGCGGTCAACGGTCACAGTAGAAGAATTTTCCGCACTGCCTTGGGAAAAGTTTAGCATCATTTTGGAACTGTGCAGCAAACAAACTGGAGGAGCGGATAGCTCTACTTTATTCCCAATTTGACGCCTTGTTTGACTTTTGCTGTTTGGGTTGCTGAACGCGGGTAGAGAACCACGACGGCGCCTTAGATTACGAACTGAATACCTTCACTACACGTGTAGCAAAGGACTGATAACAAACTATGCTATCCTCTAGTAAAATATACCGTTCTTCATCTTCTTCAGAAAAAATGTCCATCGTTTAGTTTTCAAAGAACGTTTGGAGATAGACATTACACAAAAACGTCTTTATATACAGTAAAGCTGCTAGAACCTACTGTACGCAATGTCAGCGATCAGAGAATCGTATTGGCAAGCCCCATTAAGTGGGCTAGTAGAAAACAGTTGATTAATCCCGACGGAATAATATGAGTTCAAAGAGAGTTCGAAGTAATCCATTTGATTAAACATTCAGCTATGTGGAGCGAACAACTCACAAATACTTAAATGTAAGGTCTTACATTTTTACTTTCCGTGACCGCAAAGCAGGTCTTTAGAAACGTTCTGCTGTTTGTCTCTTTATATCATTCGTGTTCCTTGTATCATTTGTCCTCAGGGCTCTCGAATTTAGGACGACTTTGTGAACTGATCAATGCTTAGGAAACGGAAAATCATATATACAAACACAGAGGAAAGTAGTTTTTTCGTTCAGCATGTAAGGTGACATGAGCAGAAGATTTTCGTTGAAGTTATTTACATACGAGCTTGCTATTTCGTGCAAATCCTTTCACAACCGAGAACTGTGATTTATCAAACTGACCAGTTTCCGACCAGAAGATTAGAGAAACAACTGAAGCAAACATAAAGTAGGACTTGTCTCCGGAACACGTAATACATAATTATCATAAATTTCAATTCAAATAACTCTTTACAGTGCCCTTTAAAAACCGATGTATGAGACATATAAAGCCAACATAGATGATATAGTTATTTCGGTTAGTTAAAGCGTGAAAAGTGTCAACAGGTGTGCAGCCAAACCTGAATCGCAAAGCTATGTTTTCACCAGGGAAAACTGTCGAATCCTTAAATTTACGTTGAAACATTTGCGAATCTTTTGTATACATTACCCAGTCACATGCAAAATATCTGGATCACATCCAATAGATAATTTGTTCTGCATTTTCATGTGAAGAACCTGCGGCAATTGTTCTAAAACTAAGGTTCCTGTGCCCAGAAAACACGAATGATTTATGCTAAAAGGACTCGACAAATTCACAGCATTCCACCCCTTCAAAACAAAGACCTGGAAAGACTAAATAAATAGTACATGCTATATAGGAACAAACTTTTAATAACATTATTACCTTAAAATCATTCAGCAGTAGTATACGAAACATGTAAGCTTGGTACTCTACAGTTTACTATTAAAATAGGTTTAAGTTGAATAACGTTTTAGCATGAATAAAAGGAACTCTGACGAAAACTCAGTACATACTCCTAGTGGCTTCCAGAATGTATCATTTACCTTATCGATAACTATTATCTGGCTTTGTTCTACCAAAAATACATCATTATCATCCTGAGACTCAGCACACTTGTTCTTTGGCATGACCTTACAAATGGCGACGAATAGAAAGTTTCCAAATCAGATTTTCAAATTTATTGTATGATAAGTGTCAACTTCAGAACCTTAGGATTGTGTTCTGGTCGAAGTTTTGGCCTCTCATTGTTCTCCAACAAATATTAACTTCCACTCAGGGATCTATTGGTAATTTAACACCAACAGCGCTATTATGTGTTCAATGCGCTCAAATAATATTTTTTTTACTTAACTTATAATGTCAAACTAAATTCAATATGTTACTTCTAAATCTGTTGATTAGACTCCACACAAGCACAACGGAGCGCCCAAAAGCATGAAATCCCTAATTAAGCTTGCTAGGTTTTACAGCCTAGTTAACATCTATATGTTGACCGTTAGCTTGATTTTGGTAGTCTGTTTCAATGATTTAACAAGACATCTAAGAGCTCTAATGTATGGTTTACATTTCAAAATATTAACAATTCATTTCACATACCTTTTGAAGTGTAATCGTAATTGATGCTGGAATCAGCTTCCAGAAAATCTTCAAGCACATATTATCCAAATGCATAGTTTCCAAAATGACCGAATTGGTGGAAATTTCATTTTATTTTCACTGATCAGTTGGAGGTTTTTCCGGTAATAACCGTGCAATTCTAGGCATCTAAAACGTCAAAATAATTCATTCCGTTTATTGTGTCCCAGTTCATAATGACATGTTGCTGATGACGCTTCATGCGTGTGGTTGTCTGGTTCTGCTGACAAACGGAAATGCTGTCTGGTAAATCAGTTAATTCTTCTTACATGAATTTTTTTTTCAAGCAAGATTCCACTCTCTCTATATATATCTTTCTGTCTTGAATTAGTGATTTTGATGAGCAAGATACGGGTTTTGGCGCCATTGTATTTATAGTAAATACCCAGACAGACAGAAGTGATGACAACTAATTCCAAACCAAAGGGATGTCGTTGAGCGGGTAGGAAGCTAATGACATTTGCACGTTCGTGGTCAACAAAAGCATATGATAGGGCAAACGACTTCGAGACTTTGTTCTTGGACTTCCACCATCTCCATGATCAAGCTTTCCGAGATCCCATCTCACTCTAGTGGACGGTGGTGGTCCGGTGGTAACGTCACAAAATTATCACTTCGTGGGACGTGTGTTCGAACCCCACCATCACCGTCTGACTTTCCCCATGGCAACCCTTTGATTGGCCGCTTCCCCCTTGCTGAAAATTGTATCATTGTGTATTCAATATAAAGGAAGTAAAAGAAAATTAAAAAGAAAGAAAAGAAAAAGTGAAATGGGGTTCAACACTGTCAAGCCATGTTTTGCTTCAGTACAGATAAATGGCGACTACAAAAAACAGTTTTCAAATACACTGAGAGCGGCACANCATTGGAACCCTATCAACATAATACTAAAACAGATGCAGATTCAGCTCCAGATAATTGGACATTCAACGCATTGAAATGCAGGCATCATACGTTGCCGGGTTTTAACCTCGAATTGTGCATTGACCATCAATTTGGAGTAAAACGTAATGCGGTTATTAAAGTGACACGTTCTATTAACCACTTCAAACACACTTCATTTCGAAGATGACGTAACTTCTATTGTCCGCGTATGTTTTAAGATTACCATGGTAGAAAAAAGCTACCGGCAACTTATCGCATGGTACTAACGATTCAGTTACTATCAAAGACTTCATGAAGATTTCGATCGCGATAGACCTCGGAAGTTATTCTAATTCTATATAAAATGTTTTATTATCTCCGCTTTGACGTTTAGGCCAGGGGAATACATGGGATACAAGTCATAAGTACCGAATAATGTATTTCAATTCCCTCCAATGAGGGGCGGTCAGTGAAAAAGAGATACTTTGCCAATAAACTGTAATGCAATTCTCTGAATCTCAGAACTTGCCAAAACGGTAGCAGAAGATGGTGAACTGATTGCCAAGCCATTTATTACCTAAACCCAGGTATTCAGGGGATTTTGTTTGAACATTTAAATCGTTCACTTGAAATTGCGTTGAGATTCATCATCGTTTTCAAATTGGCAACACAAATACGGAGTAAACACACTTATCCAAACTCACATTTACTGCATATGAGCATAACTGAACTCATAACTGAACTTCAACCTGCCTTAATAAAGTGTGACCAATAGCGTGCTCATTCATCATTAATATTTGTTTTTATGAGAGGAATGTAGTATTTGTTTTGATCATATGATGCGTTCGTCTTGTCAATGAGGCCACCTTGCCGTGTGGGTAGTAAGCTTTCATTCTATGTGAGGTTCCAGGTTAAAACCCAAGTTGTGTCGATGGATTCACCATGCTGATGAAGCGCAACCAGGTTGAAACAGCTGTCCAGCGTTTCAGCTCACGTCTAACTTCCACGAGAAAAAGATATCATAATACCTATTACCTATAGATTGGCTCAATCGAGATGTTTGTCCTAATCATTGAGACGGATGNGACATTTCCTAATGCCTTTAAATCGGAATAGGACAAATGGAACCCAGTACAACATATTGTCCGGAACAAAGAAATTTAGATCACAGACAGATGCATATTACGATGATGTACACGCGATAGATTACCGGGCAACAATTTGAAGAAGCAGAGCCGCTATCACGGTAAATGTATTGCACATAAACTGCTGAGCTCTCACGATGGGTTTCGAGTTTAGTGGTGAACTTGTTGCGTAACAAACTTTCTGATTGGGTTTATTCTTTTCCTTTCCCTCTCATAAAACGTTTAATTTCACTGACGTCATACAGTAATCTCCATACACACACACACCGTTGCCATGTTTCTGTCAATTAGTTGTATATTGCTTTCCAAATAAAAATATATAGATTGACGCCGTGTCGAACACAGTTATTTATCGTCAAGCTTTACGCCTTCCCTAATGTAGTATTCGTCTGCTTGTTTTTTCGTTTGGTCCAGTAAACTTTCGATGAAAAGAGATTCGATAGTACTATTCAACAGTTTAATGGGTGTTCTGTACAATGAGACTAAACAATAAGCTGTAAAAGATGGTAACAAAAACATTTATTGAGGGTGAGTAGAAACATCGTCACCATGAAATTTGTGTATATTCTTGGAGCGCACCTAAAGCCCAGAAACGAATCTCATAATGATACATGTTTTATCGGAAGGTGGCACGTGAGTAATTTAGTAACCCCTTTTCAAGTAACGTAAAGTGAGTACCTGTTAGAAGGTCGCATGATCTCTGCGTTTTAGCCCCTGAAATACGTGGGCAGTTATTTTTGTGATGATGTTTAGGTTCCCGTGTTGTGGTACGTTTCTTCATTCTGCCTCCAAAGCCTTTAGCTGGATCGCTGGGATTGGGTCACGCATGGTTTTTGGTTTTTCTGAGGTCTACAGAAAAGATAGCATACATAAGTAAAACTAAACCAGGTTAATGTTTATATATTTCCGTAAAAACCCAGAACAAATTGGTTTTGCGTAATCGTGATGGGTATCTGGTGGTGCCGATGACTTATAGAAAACCCAAAGTAATTGACCTTAGTAACCAATCAAAAGTAAGTGTTCAGCTACACCGTTGTTCTTTACTGCTGACAATAATGGAGTGAAACTGATCTAATCAGTCTCATCCTCTTTCCATTGTCACCAAATATGTTCCGTACGCAATTCAGAGTGTTGGACTGACTGATGAAATTTCATATTTCTGTGTCTATTTTTACGAACGAAAATATCTCTGAATGGGTGGCTGTCGTTCAGTTGGTGGATGAGAGTATCAGTTATTATACTTGACCGAAATGGATCACTGATCTACCGCCGATCCGACCGTTTTTGATGGTGATGATTTCTCTTTATAGTCGATTCTTTTCCCAAAACATAAATACAGAGTCTCAGAGACTACGAATCGGGCTCCTGAAGCCCAGTGCTTTGGTGTTTAGATCTTTAGATATTTGTTTCTGTCAAAATTGTCGGCTGACAGTGAAGTTTGAAATCAGTCTGAAACATTCACACTGACGGAGAATTGAGAGATTTCAATCCCGGCTTGACGAGTGAACACGCTTATTTTCGACGCTGACGTGCTCCTACGGCCCTCCTGGGAGTGTAGTGGGTTGAACACTGTTGGCCACGCCTACGGCACTGTATTGAGATTTTCCGTT
The DNA here is from genome assembly GCA_900618425.1 of Echinostoma caproni. NCBI lineage: Eukaryota > Metazoa > Platyhelminthes > Trematoda > Plagiorchiida > Echinostomatidae > Echinostoma > Echinostoma caproni. The sequence continues at coordinate 26,471 of UZAN01039869.1, forward strand.
ACCGAATAAAAGACATTATTTTATAATCGGCCATGGAACCTTAAGCTCGGAAACATGTTTGGTGCTAAACTGTATAATCACGTACACAGTTTCAAGTTACATTTGACCAAAACAATTCAACGCATCCGTCCAAGTACATCAACCGAACCCTGAGAGATTGCAAAAAACAATAAAGTTTCAATTACCGATTTCGCATCGCAAGGTGCCCTGGAAGTGGCTCAATATTGCCATTTCTCAAAAAATATTCAGCATTACAATGCCAACCTGTTGATATAAATTGATTTGACGACTGCTTTGGTAATATTAAGACCGTCTGCAATTCCAATTAGGACCCGTAACCCTGAGCTGAAACTAATTACGGTTTTTATGACTTGAAATGTTACGAATCGTTTGTCTTGCTTAGGTGTTCGCATGTTCTTAAGCATGCCACTCTTCCCAACCGAAAGTGATCCGTTTTTTGTACACCACATACCACATTACTATGAGGGGGTTGAATTCAGTACATCGTTTATAATTGATGCCTTTTTCTGGAGTAATTAAAGCGAAGTGGTTACATACTTTTGTCAACGGAAACCGTTCAATACCAAATAAATGTAGTCCATGTAATTAGGAAAATCTGTGCAAACCGTTATATATGATGAATTTGATTCTTCAAAGGTTCTAAGCAGTAATTGATTTAACCTAAACTAAATTCCTACGACGCTTGTTTTCATCATGTATAACAGATACACATCGACTGTGTGCTACAGCACGAATCGTCTTCTTGCGAAATAGCACCACTACAACAACGAACATTGCCTCATTAATTGTGGAGAGATGAATAATGATTTTAACAACCGGTGCTGATGTTGTCTGTCATCTACAACGGAGCCATTTGGTGCCTTTCACCGACTTATGATTTTCTTGACTTGCCTAGTAGCATCAAGCGATAATTAGTGAGCGATAAATAACCGTTTGTGCTTCGTGTCAGCATTTTTGGACAAATGAACATCTGATCAGATCTTGTTCCTGATTATGATAGACAGACTTGGACTATCTCCTGTGCCACTCCCACTCCATCCGATACTTAAGTTTTCACCACATTGGTCAGCCGGTTAGGCGTGCACTTCATCAATTTGGTAACTAGATCGCTTTTGTCGGTTTCCTCCGGTACATGCCACACCTTGGCCCCTAGCGACCACTCCCGTGTTAGCTCAGTTACTTCTGTCTTCACCACATAAGAACGGTTTTCAATCACAATCGGATCCAGAGGTTTGGAGGAACTAGGCCAATAGATTTACGGAAATCACCAATGTGAGAAACACATCTGTGAAAAACTGAAACTGGCAAACCTCAAAGAAATATGACAAGAAGCGTTTTATTGGAAAATGAGATATTCTCCTAATGTGTTACTGCAGCGACAATTGATGAAAAAAATGCCCGATTAGTATAAAACATGATGCACGGTGCTATAAATGATAGTACAATAACAAGCTCTAGGTGCGGAATTTCCAATCATACATCGTGCTTGGAGGACAGATGGTTTTGATGACCTATTGAATCAACCTTTCGCTACCTGGAAATTCGTTTCATTTATTACGGGATATCAGGTGCCAGTGGAATAAAGCAAACTTAAAACCGGATGGCTAGATGATAAGAATTTCTTTATGAACTCAAATGGTGCCCTGCTCTAGTCTGCATTCAGTGAAAGCTTCACAGCAGCCAACGTGAGCTGTATATCTGACTGTGGCGTGAACCTTTTGCAGCTCGCTCCGGACCGACAAGATTATACGGTCAAGGTCTTCAATCGAATGGAAATATTCACATGTTCCATTTGGTTGTCACAATGGATAAGGTAACTTGATAATTATAAACCTAACGCTACGGTTTATAGCAAAAAATCACACACCGGAATGCCAGCTTCATGCCAATCGAAAACAAATCCTAACGAAATCAGTGCAATTTGCAAACCATGGATTTTCCATTAAGTTGGGCACAGAGAAACGCGGAACGTTTGAATGAATACACCATCCGGCACCTCAAAACTTCAACGTTCAATCACCCGATTCCAATTGTAAACACGAGCGAACGGACATGAAGACAGAACGAAAACAGCAACAACAATAAAATAACGAACCAGAACAACTCCTCGGAAAAAATCAACTGGGACGCAAACGTTTGGGCACACAGAACAGAAAACTGTAACCGTAATACCAAAATCATTCTGATTTCATGCGGTTCCAAACATTCTATTGAAAAGAAAAACTCAGTTTAACAGTCTGCTGTTTACGGTCATTAAATAGTCCGGACAAAATATAAAAAATCGAAATAAAGTGAAAAGTTTATGGTGCGAATAATAGACACCACTAGCGCTTTCAACTTGTCGATTAAAGCAGGCAATATGGTAAGACAAAATGCTGCACAACACGATTTTCCAAACTTCAAACCCAACATCAACCTTTGTTATTATCAAACGCATAACCTCCCATTGCAATGATGACCACTATGAAAATAAATCACGCAACTGGTATAACCCGGTAAGAATATTTGGTGGTGAAACGAGCTCCATTTAAAGCAAGTAAATTATCGCAGGGGATCTTCATATCCTCATACTCAACAAACCGTAATTCCTCCGAAAGATATGTAACCCTACTTCATTGAGATACGTTTTCCAATAACCGTTTGATAACACTGTGTCCCCATTATCCATCGTATCAAGACTGAAAAAGATATATGCCTGAGATGTTAACATTTCGTTCAATCTCCACAATCGTGGACGTGAAATAAATAAGCACGTTAGATTTGTAAATCGTAGTGAACGGAGATGTTCAGATAGATTGGGGCTTTTAGAGTTGGACAACACAGTTCACAATAGCAACACCTCAGTTATTGACAGAAGTTTTCCATTACGGTGACGTAATAACGGTGTCATGATGTGTTTTTCAACTGATGACCCCGGGTTACAAGTGACCGCCTGATTACTGGGTGCGGGTTGAGTCATGGACTTCACCAACCACTTTCGAATGTGTTCGGCCATCCGCTTTGATAATTGACGGTTGGTCCTGTCTACGTATGCATCACCGCAACTGCAGGTAAGCTGGCATACCGTGTGAGAGACAGAACTGGATTGCCAACCATGTACACCTTTGTCCAAATTTAGTTCGAGTTCAGGGCAAGAAGTATATATGATGCAGTTGATCAGCGGATGTTGATCAAGCTTGCTCTTGATTGCGTCCCTTGTTAGACATGCAATTTATCTTGAGGTTTGTCCTACAACAGCGACTCTTGTGTCTGACTGCTTTGGTTATTCACCACCTTTGCGTTGATGCTACATCCGCAGTTCTTTCTTATACTGGTGAGTGCAGACTGTTTACTCTATTGATGTTGAAACAACAACATTTCACTAGTTGCAATTCCAGAGTCAGTATTCAAAACAAAACAATATGTTGGTGACTTTGGTGATTGGTTCGATAAGGAAATGCGAATCGAACTACAGTGTTTTTCGGTGAAATAAATACTTTTGGACGAGTTGTTTGATACAGAAAACGCAGCTATTTCTAAGATATTCGCAAGCGTTCTTCGAAGCAAACTTCGATTAAAAATGTATTCACCTGTATGTTTTCTTCCTCTCCCACATCCTGTGACCTTCCACTTATTGTAAATATTAGTCTCTTCACCCATTTTGCGTCAAATAAACATGTCTTCCTGAAGGCTTGCATGACTTTAGCGAATATTTCACTTAAATACTAATAATCCTAATTTCAGACGACGAAATCCGCTAGTGCTCACTAACCAACGTTGCATTTGTCTGCTTTGGAAGGTAAGAAACAAGCTGAGAAACGTTTTTCAAGAGAATCATTACTGTCCTTACAACATTACCATCATCAATTACGATGGGCTGTTTCCCATTTAGGTTGGCAATTGATCATAAAATTCAGTTTCGGACCAGTTACTTATTCACTTTTACATCGATTGACCATACTTTTAGATGCCAGCTAAATCGGATTTTCATTCCGGCGGTTTATACTAATCGACATAAAATCAAGCATGACACAACGGGAAACAAATGATAATATTGGTATGAGGGGAAATAAAAGGTGAAATGAATATAAAAAAAGAAAATAAACACCAATCTGTCTGTTTTTATTCATACCCTTAGGCTTCTCTGACCATCGATAATGCTAATCCGTTTGCTCCCAGCCGGAACGCGACCTGCACCGACCAAAGCAAAAACAACATTCTTTAAGCATCTTCGACGCGTCATGGTCTGACCGCGGTGACGTTTATTCCAGCCTTGCTCAGCCTGTGCATACAAAGTGCGGAAGAGTAGATAATGTGCAGGCTTACGAAAAACATGACCAAGCTGTCGGAGGCGGTGCAGAACGGTTACTTTTGTCAGATAACGGAAATCGGTAGGTACCCAGTAAACGATGGCGAATTTCAACATTGCTCCCCAGACGTTCCCGCGAGACCCGATCAATGTTTCGAAAACATTGATTGTCGAATCCGGAAACTTGTTTAGCAATCTCAACGCGGAGGGGCCAGGCTTTTCAAACGTAAAAAGTATACTACTGACCTCGACGATGTACTCCATACTTTAAGGATCAAATGCATGTTATGACAGCGCTAAAGGTGTCGCAGTTCGGCAAAACTGTTCTAGCTTTCGCTGTTCGTGATGTGAACTCTACCTTGAGTTATGATTGAGATCCCGAGGAACGTAAAGCTGAAGCACATTTGTATCTGATAACCAGACAGACTGAATACAGACAAGGGCTCCTGCCAGTCTTGTAAAGGCTTTCCTTTTGGATGATTCCAAGCACATATTTACCTGGATACCTATGTTGCCAGAGGGTATGAGGTTTATCGGCATGCCTATGTATTTTCACCCTAAATGTTGATGTCATCATCATACTTTAAGTTCAGAACTCTACTTTCTAGGATGATTCAGACTCCATTGTTTGTTAGACCGTGCAAAATCTCTTCCGGGACGTCCTCCATAGTACAGTTGAAGAAGGAGATAAAGCAATATTAACGTGCTTCTCTACAGAAGGCTACGGATAGCGAAAGCCGACCGTACATCATAATAACTAGCGTACACCGATATGACTCTTTGCTAATCGACCCATCTCAGATACGCAATACCTCAGCATATTACCATAGTACATCCTATCAATAGAGTTAAAATGCACTCAGTGCAAAATGCTTTAAATATTAGATTCACCAATTATCCGACATGCTTCGATCGAATAACGAATGGTGGCATATTTATACTGTTACCCCTATTTAATCATCTCGAAAATGAACTAGAAAAGAAAGACGATAACCAATGGAGCTGTTTTTTTACTTCAGTCGTATTGAAATGGAAAGACAAGCGCACCCCATTTTCGCCCGAATGAAGAGGTCTCTGTTTGGCCATTGACAGAGTACGCAATGCATACTAAACGCGAACGGTTTCATATAAACTGACTGTTGGAAGCACTCACTGAGCGTTTGTTAAAGGTTAAGTGCGAGAAAACGAGATAATGACGTTTGATCATTGACCTATTTATCATGAACACAAAGCATTCCTTTCATTCAAACCCGCGAAGAACACCGAAATGCAGGCTTTTGTAATCATGAGTGAAATTCTTGGGTTTGAACTAAACGAACATCACTTTCATGTTTGACTTGGAATAATACATAATGCGAGTGCCGGTGAATATTTATTACCTTTGTGTAAAAGGTAATGAGCAAAGTCAGATATATCATAAGTCGCTGAGAAAATCAAAAATGAACTGAATTCTCTTGATTGTCGGCTTGTTTTAAACCACCAACACGGCTTTTGGTATTTCAAATTAACTAGTCTTATTTGTGTGCAAGGTTTTTCAGGTTGCATGAAATCACCTACTAATGACCACTAAGACAATATAGTCAAATACTTCCATTTTAAATTTATTTCAGTCTTCTGTCCATTACAAATATCCGGAGAGACGGCAGCCGGAACATAAACAATAACGTCTGGCAACTGTTTGATGCCCTGTGATCTCAAGTGTCCACAGTTCAATCCAACGGGTCCCAGGCCATTCAAGGACTTCCTATTGTCTTGTCTTGTTCAGCTCCTTTTTCATTTTATTTGCGTTATGGTTTGTGCCAACAGACTATTCCCAGCGATCCCGGTATCCGCTGCATTGAGGCCCCAAGTCGATCTCAATCCCAAAACATCTGTCATCTCCAGCGCATCCAATTTTTCCTCTTCAGTTAAACTGCTCTACAAACCTGCCTGGGTCTTCCAACCTGAATGGCGAAGTCAGCGTCAATCCCGAGCTCTCAAATCACCGGCACCCGCGTCCAAAGTCAATGTGAACGCACAAAGCAAGCGAAGTTCCGGTGTAGACAGTAAAACATTTGACTGCGATCATTATTCGGTACAAATCTTACCTCAACTCAATTTACGAAGACCGTGTTTTCTGGGCACCGTACCCACTCGGATTACAGTTGATGAAGGAGACAGAATACTGTTGCAGTGTATAGTGTACAATGTTAATTTTTCCACTGTAGTGGTAAGTCTGAAGTTGAAAATGGTTTACTTTTGTCCCCTTTATACTCTGTATTAAGTTGAGGAATAACGTCGGACCCTTGTTCATCATAGAGCACAGCCTTACTTACTACTCAGTGAACATTGGCAAAACTAGCTGATGTACTTCTCAGAATGTTTGAACAAAATATTGCTAATAATATCTCCGAGCCCACCTTGTCCAGATATTTCACGGACCATGTCCGTATTCTTACAGAAAGTGAATATGTTAAATCCTTATAACCCAATTTGAATGCGTTCATTGAAACCTTTCG
>UZAN01039869.1:45494-99525 GCA_900618425.1 Echinostoma caproni
CCCACCCGCCCGCCCTATTTTCGACGTTCCAAATTGATATTATAAAATCCTCAAAGCAGATATTCATGGGTTTGGTCTGTTGCTGAACCAATATCATGGACAACGTTCTTCAAGCCTTATATCGTAGATCACAACCATTGAAAAATCAAATTTTCATATCTATTCAATACCGTTTTCTAAACTGTACTGTGACACAGAAAAATATATTTGGCACTTAATAAAGCTCTGGTTGTATATGTTCTGATCCATATCCCTTATATGACCATTAGCAGAAACAGAAACAAAGAGAGGAAATAATGAATGTCTTCCATGAACCGAAATGCGTATAATTAGCATCTTACTACCATTCTCATGCTAGGTTAATTGCCATTGCTTCCCAAGGCTTGAACCGCATCAAACGAAAATCAAGTGAATGAACCCAGACCCAATGCGACCGCATTAATTTTGAGATGCTAAATAGTTTGTATGCATCGGTTCCTTGCAAACGAATTTCGAAAATATTTGAGATTTGTGAACCGGATGAGAGGACCAAATACGCAGCTACTGATTATACACATATATATATAATGTATGTGAAAGATTTGACGAACGATTGATTACCCGATGCGCATGATTGAGGAGGAGCAAGAAGCGCGAAACCGTTTTGTGCTCTTATGGAAATTTTGCTCCGTCATTCAGATACTACTTGTTGTTTATTGAAATGTGTTGATCCAAACTAGGACTCCTTGTAAAACCTTAATGGAATGAATGAGACAATGAGATTATTGTCTTTTTTTGTGCCTCTGCTGCTAGTAGCTCTCTCAATCCACTAATCGTCACGGGGTTCGCACGTGTGACGTAATGTTTGTATATCTCGACATGTGGGTTGAACGAATCGACCGAGGATTCGTTTCCCCCCTCTCCTTAGCTCGCGAGCCACCTTTGCTTTATCTATCGCGATCTCCTGACCTGTCCATGTGCAGTGGTTCCGGATTTGTGACCTCCGGTCAGCGCGTCGGAAGGCGAGTTCGGGTTCGTGTAAGCAAGTGGATAGTTGTTTGCCTGTGTCGCTTATGTTAAGTTGCTTGCAGCCCGGACTCGGGATTTCGTAGATCACAACTGATCGTTTGTGCTGTTCAACCCGATCGGTGCCGTTGAAAACAAAAAAACCGCACGGTTGCTACCTGTTTATAGGCGATCTTGAATCCCAACGGTTGGAGTATTAGTTCTGTGGCTTCTTACGTGCAGCCTATGTAAGATAACTTTATGCAAATTCCATCTTTTGTATGTGTTGCTTGCATTTTATCTCTGAGGGATGTGCGCTTGAACAAAACCGTTGAAATAGTTGACTGCTTTCTCTTGTCCTTAGCTTCGGTGTGCTGCAATGTGTGTTTGCTTGGCGGAATAAAGTTTGCGCACAGGTTTTCAGATAGCACAGAGGGTGGTAACGTTTGTATTTGAGGATACCATCCGTCGGTCTTCAGTAGACAGTGGTTTTAAATGTTCTGTCAGGTTGCCTCATGAGAAGGATGTCGAGAAAGGATAGTTGTCCAAACTTTTCTTCTTATCGTGTGAAATTGATACCAGGCATTTGTTCGTTGATCATCTGGTGGGATTAATCTACCGTGGATGCTCTGAGTATGACGAATGTGTCGCCCACATACCGTTTCTACATAAGAGGTTGTTCAATTTCAAAGGGTTTCCTTCGAAGCGTTTCATAACTGCATCCGCAAATATATATTTATATATATATGCATATGTATAAATATATACGCATATAAATATAAATAAATGAGCCGGATATGTGCTGCTAATAAAACAAAAATACATCTAGATCTACGAAGGAATTTCATTTAGGCAAAATTGTTTCTTCAACCGTGACCGAACACGGCACAGTTCACAACAACCTTTATACGAAACGTGTTATTAACGATTTAGAAAAATGGGCGCCATACTCATGTTGTATGTAACAGCACTCAGCACCGAGTATAAATCAGCAACAGTAGCTTGTGAGTTGTGATGACAATTGTTGAATTGTTGGAAATGGTGATTCATTTCCTCTACTCAACAAACATCATTATTTCTGATTAGTTGTAGTTCTTTCGGGAATAATTACGCAATGAAAGCGCGGCTATCTATTTTTTAGGTTGTGTGATGCGATTCTGTATCCGTTTGTTGAATTCTTCTCTCTTGTTCGTCTCCAATCGATAAACCATTTTGTTAAGACAAGTGTACACATAATCCTGCTAAACAACTAAACCTGGACAATGTCATGCTAATAATAGCCTCCTTCTTATTGTTCAATCAGATCTCTAATGTGCCCACGTGGTGTGAAGAAACCGCACTAATATTACCGTGTGTTACGGAGTGGTGGTATGAGGTTGCATGCTTCTGGTGAATATCCATCAAGCAAGAAGAATGAGTCCAATTGGTAATGGTAGACAGAGTGCTCGCCAACTGTCTCGTCCTTGCATGAACCCGACGCTAGGACCTAAGTCTGTGCCGTTGGTTGTAAGCAAATAGCAAATTTTTGGTTAAGGAGCCAACTGGTGTCACTGTAGACAATGTGGGTGATGACGAACAGCACCACATAGAAACACTATAACTCATCTCCTTGCTTGACATCGAAAACCTTGTTGTACCTAGAAACATGATATGTCCATGACTTTTTATTCAGACACCTAGTCTGTGACCCGGAATTATTGTTTTTGGCTTCCGTTGCAATGCGTTACATTTTTTCGATAACTCACTGCGTTTGGCTCTAACTTTTCTCGTTGCAATTTCCCTTATTTTCAAACGTCACAAACAACTGTCGTGCCAAATAAAGGGTGTTCTACCTGTTCCTGTTACTCGAGAGAAACCCAGAACAAAGTGGTGGTCACAATTTTTCAGCTATTTACCTCTAAACATATACTTCGCGGTTAACCACATTAAATATGTTTGTGTTTCTGTGTCCGTGTGCGCAATACACATATATACTCATATCGTTTCCGATTTCGCATTCTGTTATAGCGCTTGAAGTTGTGTCAATCAGGTTGTACAAAAAGGATCTCAAAAGTTGACTTGAAAGCAAAAAATAGCAGTTTCTTAAGCGCCTCAGACAGAAACCTCTCTAATTCGTTTCAATTTTGATTTGTATTCTCTTTCCGCCTTTCTAGTAGACTAAACGCGGTGAAAAAATATGATGACCAGTAAGAGTATATTTGGATTACTTTGTCACAATCTGCTGACTGATATTTACTACACGTCGAGAGCTGTCCTGTGCGCGGTCAGATGGAATTTCGGTAATGAAAGCTTAATGATGGATGAATAACCGCTTGATGGACATTGTCGTTTTGATATGTCAACCATGGACGAGTTGTGGCATAATAAAGGCCCAATTTTTTAAGTTTTTTGATATGTTTACGCATACTTTTGTTTCCACGTAGCTGAAACTTATAAGACATCCAAAGTCCTTTTTACTGTTACGAATTTTGTTACCATCCACAGAATGCATTTCGGAAATTCTTGACAAACGGTTGGCAGATGGACTATGCAATGCAAAATGTAAATAATCTTATGCTTTCGCACACGATTACACTCACCAGTTAAGGAACAGATAAACTGCTGCATACAGTGATACACGAGATAAGTAATGGAAATTTAGTGGGAGTAAATGTCTGCAAATAACATTTTGAAACGCGAATGATCGTTGAACATATTTAGGGTAACGGTATCCAATGAATATAAGTTGAACTCATGTGAATCTAGGAGTAGATTTCTTAGATGCTCGTTGCTCTTTTTTTGTCTTTTTTGGACAAAAACTAAGGTTTTAGGCTTCAAACTTGCACAATCAAAAGTTAAATTGTTTATTCTATGATGGAACCAAGGAAAGCGAATTACATATGGTGGTAAATCATTAATATTGTCAACTGCACTCGCAAAAACAAGACGTTCTGCTTTTTACAATTAACAGCTATAATCAGTCTTTTCGATTGTTAAGAGCCACCAAGCACTCTTTATGGTCTTGCATGTGGGTTTCAATTCCTGTAAGATCGTCAATTCTACACATTTTTGAGAATGTTTGTGATAACCGAAAAAGAACACTGGACAGCTGTTTTTTCCTGTTTGAGACCCGTCAGCATTGAAGTCCCAAACTGAAATTTCGGGGTTCGAGTCCTGACAAGGACATAAGCCCCAAGCAGAACGAAACAGCTGTCCAGTGCCCTTCATCGTTTATCACAAACATTTCGATTGCATGTAAGATGCTCTCCCGTCTATATAATTCGCCTGTTCCGAAGAAGCGAATCAGCTGTCAGCTCCAAAGAACTGTTTGATCAGTTCACTTTCGGACACCGTGCGGATGGTACACAAAAACATGGTGACTAAAAAATCCAGCGCAATTAGAATTATGAAAACGACGTTGATCAAGCAACACCAACTTTGTGCCGCCCTGTTTTTACCGTAGACCCAATAGGGATCCTGTTTTACGTACCTACCCCCAAAATATGCATTTTCTAACCTGAGCGTTTGTCGATGTTTTTCACATAATAGCATATTTGTATCATAGTTTAATAACAGTTTTCATGTCGTGCACTGTTTACATTACTTACACCGCAAATTTCTCTGATCATTTTTCGTAATCTCGAGCTTTTTTATCAACCGAAACTATTGTGCACACACTCAGTCCAAAACAAGATAGACCACTCAATGATGGAGTGCATAATCAATTATATATATAAATGTGTGCCTCACGAGTAAATTACATACAGTCTTCGTTCTGTAATCAATTGTTCATTTTATCACAATTTAAGTAGTTATAAACTGCGGTACCGCTTATTCATTCAGCATTTGTACGATCAATATACCGCATGAAGAATACCCTCAATCAATTCACTCCCGGCGGTTATTTACAGTGCAGTAGTGATTAGGCTGACAACGGCAGAATTATTGTACACGCCCCATTTCAGGTGATGCACCTAAAGCGCAGCCCGCTCGATCCACGCGAATCACCAGATTTGCTGCAATCAAATCTCAAATTTCTGCCACCCGGATAATTGTGCGTTATTTTCCTTTCGTGAAACGCAGGTGCAACAACAGTGGAACAAGCCATCAAAGCAAAACGAACAAGCCGCTTCATATGGTTATACTACCATAATACTGTCGGTCGTTGAAACATCAGTTATCCGATGCACACAATCAGGAGCAACAATCAATCGTACCATCCATGTATGAATGCAGTACTATTTATTTCCATTAGGATTCCAAACACTGATTGTTGATTTTCTAACCGCTCTTTGACTGCAAACATAATTTTTACAGAAATATCAAATCGTTATTATACACAAACCATATCCCTAGCAGTGTTATGCATCTACGTGTTAGCAGATTACTTGCAATTACCTCCAGCGGACGATCAGTTGACACAACAAGTATGGTTCCAAAACAGACACATACTGCTGAACGTGAGCATCTCGCAATGTTGTATTGATTTAACTCCATGACTTATTCACAAAGACGTACCTGTAGGTTCCTGGGTTCGCTAAACGGTCAACGAAGCAACAAGTAACGCTCGGCTAGCACGGCGATTGTTGACGGGAAACCCAACGAATTGCACACAACACAGATTTTAGCGCTGTAGCCATTCTGAGCGCAAGTATGTGAATATGGTTGAATTTTACGAAAGAGGGCAATAAGTGAACTTTGTCTCAAACTTGGTTTATGAAATGTCATTATTTATAGACAAATTTTCTAGTCTTTGATCATGTACTTTGTGAAATTTGGGGTGTACGATTTTCTAACCGAAATGTCAGCACCAGTGCTTGCAAAAGTTATACACAATACAATGAAACACAGTACAACATGTTGGTGATTTTCGACTTAATATCTGGAGCCACCAAGCACAGAATGGCATCTCGATTGGTAGCACACGTAGCACCGCAACCAGAATGGACGAATATCCACGCCATGCGTCGACTAAACATTCTGCAGCGGTAATAAATAGAACCATTCGCAAAGTACACTCGTTAGGTTTCCGGAGTTGTCGCAAGGGTGAAATTTACAAATTCTGTGATAAATTAATTACTTTTAGGGTGGGGGGAAGAGTTTGATCTTGCCCTACAACGAAGTGTTACGTTCTCGTACTATTCATGATAATTTTGCATGGGGCTTCTTTTCATTTTCTTTTTCTTTTACTTCCTTTTATTGAACATGCAATGGTACAATTTTCAGGAAAGGGAGAAGCGGCCAATCAAAGGGCTGCCATTCAACACACAATGGGTAACGTCAGGCGGTTGTGGTGGGATTCGAACCCACAACCCCCGGGGTGATAATTTGGTGACGTTACCACCGGGCCACCACCGCCCTGCTACTTACTGAGTTTTTCATACTAGCAGACTAGAAGTGGATCAGGTTTGCAGCTTGCCAATGTAAGCTATTTTGTTGATGGTTTTTGATTGACTTTTATGCACCATCCTAGCCAAGGAACACTTTTAAACGGTTAAGAGATGTACACAGATTTTCTCAGCAGTGATCTTTTTTGCTCAGCATCACAGATCACAGTACGCGATCTGAGTATCCCATCGGGCGAAGAATAATTCATAAATTTTAGTGTTCATCAACCAATATGTCCTCCATGTAAATTCTTCTAAATCTGTGCCTCACACAGATTTCGCGATGGATACAAAGCTACGGAAATGAATGTGCTGCCCATTCCATGTCGCTTTCCTGTGTAGTGAGCACTGGCTCGACCCATTAGGAAGACCAGTGAGGAAAACACCTAAATATGACCATCTGATTGTTCCTTTTATTGCGAATTACAAATTGTGAATTCCCATGCGCTGTAAGTTAACGAGTAATGGAATTTTACTGTCCTTTGAGGAACCGACCACGTATACAATTCTGCCTACGTAACATGTGCGCTGCACACATGGTTTGATATGGGTTTCCAGTTGACCGTTTTCTCTTTCATACATAAAAATATCAGCAAACAAACCTTCCAGAGGATACATCTTTGCTACCCCGTACTCATCGAAATTGAGCTGCACTGCACTGTGAATGAAGGAGAATCACTGTCATTTTATGTCATCTGTCGCCTGGGCCACTTCATTTCTGTTGCTCTCAATGGGAATATTCGTAAAGAGAGATGTTACCTCCAGCGAAATCATGTGGTGATATACATTACACCAGCGAATGAAAGCGGAAGTTAGGTCGATCATATCCTCAAGGCTATGCTGAGTCAACGTCACTCCATGACTGGTTCCAGAAAACCATCTTACCTCTTGTTCACCGGGTAGTAAGTGGGATTGCATATGAATCTGACTATTTTAAGTATTTTCCACTTTCCCACGTGACTCCTTATCTGTTACTGGTCACATATGTTGTGCTACAACTGCATGAGGGTTCACCTTAAAGTGGGTAAGGCAAAGTTTCCCGATCGTTAAAAAAGATCACTCGGGAGAAAGAGATACTCCGGGTGCTGATGAGCCACGGGTTGGTGACTGTGATGGGTGAGGTTGATTGCGGTTGCAATAATAATGCAAGTGATCAATTTTGGGTGAACGTTGTGGAGAGCTCGAATCGGTCGCTTTTGTTCATGCCTTTCGGCTGGGAAATGGTTTATGGTTTCTACGTTGATATTGTGTGCAATCGAACTGCTTAGAGGGGCTGGAGAACTACCACGATAGATAGCCCTGAACAAGGATTTCAGTTTTACTTAATGTCCTATATGCCAAATTTCACCAACTTACTATAAAGGGTCCGTTTTAACGGATGAAAGTAGTCACTAAACAGTTATTCCGTCAAGCACCCATGTATTAGAATACCGCGGTGATTCAAGAAAAGTAGGGGTAACTAAAACCGAACTGAAATCAGACTTGTATATCTTGTCATATTAATTGTACCCAATGACGATTTTCTTCCGGCACCAAGACGGTTATCCATTGAATGCAAATCGACAGCACAGTGAATTTAGAAATTGTTGTTTGTAAACTATTGAAAGCAATTGAAAAGTGATCATATGATTCACATTTTATAAATATCGGTTAGATGGCCATACTTGATGGGCCCTAATGAAGCAATCGAGCCAAATTTAACTGACTCAAAATGCTAGAAATTAGGTGCCATTGAAGCAATCAAATATCAGACGAAGATATCGAGAAACAGCGCGGTTCTTTTGAGAAACTGTTTATTGAAGATTCTTTGACGTTAATAGGAACTTTTGAATGCAACATCCCAAGGAGATTGTAGAAAATGTAATTCCTCATCAAACGACAGCTGAATTTGAATATTTTGAACATCTAATCAACTACAGCAAACACAAACACGTAGTCCACGCGTAGCAAAACATGTCAATAGCGCGTTGTTAACAGCACCCCGTGCGGTCCCAAATTCTGCAATCCCAGCTCTCTCACTTGAACATTGGAACTGGGAGGCACCATTTGTTCGTGGACTGAAACTAAACTGAAGAAGAGCATTCAATGTGCTCCAATGCATTCGCGTCCATGTGCTCTGCACCGCTATAGTAAATGAAGTCTGCATCAGATTCGTGACTTTTTTAGTAATGGTCATTGAGCACAGGTCGTATTTGTCGCTTATGTTGCCGAATAGCTACTGGTTTACTAAGGCGAGCGAAATAATGTATAAAAATAACAGGAAATGTCACGGTTTTGTTGATAAATGTAACCAGTGTGATCGAGCACATGTGTATCCATGTCCATTTAAAATTATCTATTCACTAAATGTTCCAGACAAGGCAACTAAGGGAATACGACATAGTGATGTCTTGCTCATTCAAATAAATAAAAATGGCGAACAGTCAATAGTTACAAAAAGAACCCTCCATACTTAAATACCTTGCTCGGAAGCAAATTTTCTGTGATAGTTGCGAACAAGCCTAATGATATCGGCACAACAATAACAACATAAACATCTTAATGGTGGATTGAAGTATAAAACGACCTGTTAGGAAGAATAAACCATTGCAATGGGAAACAACGGATACGAAGGAAAAAAACAAACTTGTATTTCACTGTACACTTTTCATAATTCTTTCTGTTATTGTATCGCTTGCTTTACGAGTTACGGAATTTCGACAAGCAGAGTGTATACCATTCATGCCAGTCACTTCCAGTATGGGTCATATATATCACCTTCTCCAACTAACGACAATTCACATACTTCGGGCCGCAACCTGGAAAGTGGGCTTCATCAGCCAAGGCAAAAGCCAGCTTATTGAGAGCTCTACGTTTTGTCATGGTCTGACTTCGAATATGTGTCACAAGTAAAAAGCAGAACACAAGGAACCGCGGCAACACGCAACATTCCATTAAAGAACAAACGGATGTTATGTTGGGGCCAGAGATGTCACCGTTTGGTAAAATCTGCTCCAGATTTCGCTATCCGTGATTCTATTTCTTTCACGACACCACCACCAGAAGCGATTGAGCTCCCGAGGTACTTGCAGCTCTCAACCATTTCCAGCTGGTCACCGCAGTATGTGCATGAAGACACAGGTTCCTGCCAGTATTAAGCAAGCAGTTTGCATTTGGAATGTTTCAAGCACATACCTTATCGGGAGTTTTATATCAGCACGCGGTTCAGAGCATGTTAGACTGCGTGTGTAGTCGCACCTAACAAAACGACGTCAAATGTACGTTCTCAATTATAAGTTTTGTTCCCTGGTGGAAGTTCGACTCCATCGTCTGCTGGATCGGATAAAGCATCCTGTTGAATATCTTCTGTGTGAAAGTCGAAAATAAATGGGGATACAGGGTACCGCAAAGACAGACGAAAGCAGGCCATATAACTTAATCCGACTTGAGGTATGACGATACAACCTTTTAAGGATAGACGTCTACTTATCAAGCATTCGATTTCTCAACAAACATTACCATTTTGCTATGCAATCGACGCAGTAGAAGGACCCACGGCTGGCTATGAACACAATGATGGATTGTTTTTGACAGGTAGAGAGGGGTGACGGATTCAAATATTTTTGCTACAGTAAGGCAGCGATCAGCATGCTCTGGCCATTTGGAAGGAAATTTCATACGTTTACCTGATTGCAGAATAAAAGTCACGCTGTCCAATCACAATACAGGAAAATCCTGTTTCTGTGTTTCCTGCAATCCAAACTTCGACGGTGATTGTTGTTGATCAGGGATGCGCGTTGGAGAGATGTAGATGACTGTTTGTGGATCGGGGGAATAAGACAACTAAAGCACGTTGGTTGGTTACAATACATACATAACACGTTACAGAAGGACTATATAAATTGATGAACAAGGCTGTTTACCGTATTAGAGGAAGCGGATCATTTTTGTGGTCACAATACATATATATATATTTAATAAGACTCAAATGAATGATTTGCGGGAGTTTCTTCGTGTCATAGAAACCACGCCGAATTCCTGAAAATCGAACACAACTATAGAATCAATTAACTGTTTCATCATTACAAGCATAAATTGGGGCACCGCCGTATTGGAATTCTTTAACTCAAATGCCATATTGTCATCTTAACGGTACTGTGTTGCGAGGCAGATAGATGTACATTTCTGACTTCACTTTTATGAAAAAATCGAAATACCGCAACACTCTACAGGTGTTAGAACTCACGCTTGTGATCTACCATAGTTTTGCAGAGAGTAACAGGAAGGTCGTTTGCCTCCAGAAATAAAGAAAATGTTAGTAATTGAGTTACCAATAAAAGCATTATCATACTTTGATCTAAACAGATAGTTAATTAGTTAGGAATATTCGAAATAAGTAAACATATATTGATTATTGAAGAAAATTGTGATTGAATTGTGTGAGTGAATTAAATACCCAGTTGGTTGGGGACACGGTTGCCAAGCACATTAAATGAATAACTTATATTAGTTCGTGGAGCAATGAAATAGAACTCAGTTTTTGGTTCCCTATTTCTCTAATGAGCTTATTTCACTTCCAACTGTTCACCCAGCCTTGGTTCCTCTTTGCTCATTGCATTTCAGATAACCAAGGGAGCTAAAGTTTGATACCTTGCTGCTTCTTGAGAAAAGCTGCTTTCCTTCGATTTCCCAATATATATCATACACTCTTATGCAACAGTGCTTTGCACAACGTTTTATTTATCTGTAACTTCCGAAGAACACTTTGTTGTATGGAGACAATCAGGGTGGCACAAATCCACACGGTGTTGCAAGGGAACTAAGAACATTGCAACGGGAGATACAGTTAGAAATATGGATCCATTTACACGTAAGAAATGACACCTTGAATGTTTTTCCAAAGTCGGAGTCATGTTTTACGAATCTGATAAATACGACTATCTCTACTGTGTAGTTCACCGGAGTATTGTCAATTTTCAGATTTGTAGAACACGTCACCCAATGAGAAAGCTTTCTCGTTTCCAAATTGTATTTTACCCATGATTATTAGATGTCTGCCAACCCAGCAGATTTTGCCCCATCATGGACTGAGAACCAACATGATACCTTCAACTTTCACATTAATGCGTATATGGCATTTACCTTTGGTCATTTACAAGGCGTTAGCTGTCGCCAGTAAATCTGTACATAAAAAGGCTTTTGCATGTAACGGTAGTATAAATTGCACAACAAACATTTTTAGTTCCAGATACACCTAAATTTGATTTAAGAAACTAAGCTTGGCGCTCTCCCTTCGATTGGTTGCGCAACACCCTTGTGCTTGTTCTTACGTTAAA
Source organism: Echinostoma caproni (assembly GCA_900618425.1). Lineage (NCBI taxonomy): Eukaryota > Metazoa > Platyhelminthes > Trematoda > Plagiorchiida > Echinostomatidae > Echinostoma > Echinostoma caproni. The sequence continues at coordinate 57,160 of UZAN01039869.1, forward strand.
ATGTATCGTTTGCCTCGTCGATATATCGGTGCTGGTCATGCCCAGAATCTATAAATATTCTCGTCAGGAAATGCTACGACCAAAACTGTGAATTCTGTGCTATCCGCCAAGTTTTTACTTGGTGAGAGTCATAAAAGTCCCTGGGTCAAAAAACGCAGATGGGTAGGATGGTTGACTGCCTTTCCTTGCCGCTCTCATCCATCTGTCAAATGAGAGCCAGATTTCCTCATTCCTACGCAATAAATCCAGCTCGGTGCCCTTTTCCAATAGTTGAATCTTAAAGCGTCTTGGATCCTGCAAAGTCGTCCTCAGCCGCAGTCCCTGATGGTCTTCTTCCCGGCAATTCTGAAGTTTGGAGCAGCTTGCTTAACCAATATGATGACATCCATCGTTAATGAGTCCCTAACTTCTCGGTAGATTCCCGATTCTTGACGCCCAGTGACCGTGATCCCGATCCCAAAATCCACGTCCTCAGCTGTTCTTGCGAAACGGTTCTATCCCAGCGCGCTCTAAAGTTAACTGAAAAATCCATTTTAAGTCAGTTGAAGTCAGACACCACAATTCCTCACGATCCCCTTCAGTTTGCATTGAAACCATTCAGATCTACGTTGGATGCCATGTCCACTTAAGTGCATTTTATCAGCAAGTCATTGAACAATTCGGCCGTCTGTATATTGTGTTCTTCTTGACAAATCGTCTGTGTTTGAATGTGTTTCTCGATCAGCCCTTCTTTTCAAACTTGAATCTTGTGACATGTCAAAATCACTGCTGTCACGGTCTGCTGACTATTTCACAGAGAGGGTTCAATGAACCAAATTAGGCGGGAGAGCATCGAATTCCCCTATTGATAATTCTGGTGTTCTTCAAGGTGCTGTTCTATCTCCATATTTTTATCTTTATTAGTGATCTTTTGATCCCACCCGCTGCGCACATCCAAAAGTATACTGATGGCGTTGTTTTTTTCATCAGGCAGTTTCATTTCGTTCAGGATTTCATTTTTTATCGAAAAACTATTCCACACCTCACAGTTTTCTGACCAATCTGTTTTCACTCTTAACATACATAAATGCCTAGAGCGTATTTTCAATCTTCCGCGCACCGCATTTCCAGCGAATTCTGCCAACTTAAAAGTAAACCTGTAACCAGAATGACCTCAGTCAAGTACCTTGGTGTCACCATCGACAGCAATCTTCATTGATCTCCACATATTTACAACTGCATGAGAAAACAGACTCCTGTCTTTTCAGATACGCAAACTCAGGCAATTACAAACCCCACAGTCAGTCCGGTCATCATACGTTCATCAAGGCTTTTTACCCATTTTACTCGATTGCTCTCCTGTAGTGCTTCCCGGTCTTTGATAACAAAACTCCAAATCCATTCGACGTAATTCGGTGATCATCAGTCGTGCATCAATCATTCCAATCCCTTCATTAATCACAAATATCATTGATAGTTACATCATATGATTCTAGATGACCTCTTCATCCGCTTTATTTATCGTCGTGTCGTTCCCATCCGTCCATACGCTCCTCATTTCGATATCAACATTCTCGCATTAACGATTATAAAAATTAACCCGTACCCTCCCTGGTCCGACTACTAACCCAAAAGGAACATGTCTCAAATTAACTTCGTCAAAAGCTTTGTACATGAAACAAATATCACCGGCATTATTTACCTATTGTTTATATTCTTCTTCCTATTTTATTAGTATTATTATTATCATTTCGATCTGCTTGACAAAGTGTACATTTTCATTAAAATGTAAGCCTATATGCTTAAACAAGATACACAAATACAAAATACTTCACAAACACCTTTTGATCCATGATGTTCTATTGAATTATTATTATTCTCCAAGTGAAACGCAATTTTCCATGTGAACCGCATTCTCCCGTTGATATGAGCAAATCACCTAAACAAAGTGGAATTAGTTACTGTTCGACGTTGAACAACAAACGATAATTCACCCATCGCGTGCGTTTCATAATGTTTCTATGTAAAGACTGACGGATTAAATTGTCCCCTTTGACAAATGGCCCCGGGAAAGAAAGAATGCTAGAACACTAATCACATTGTGGTCAGAAGTGATAAGAAAATAGAAAAAAATGCAACTCCTAGCTGAGTGGTGCAGTTTGACCAAACTTGAAAATCAAATCGAAAGAAAAACCGTGCAATCGAGACATTTCTTCTTTGAGCACTTTTATTGAGACATTGATGAAAAAGCACCTGAAATTCTGTGTGCGCTGCTTAATTTGGAACGTTCTACCCAACCGCATGCGGAAAGCGCCTATGGAAACAGGCACCACTGAAAGTGAGTTTCCATGATGAATAAATCAAAATGGTTTGAATTAGGTAACTCCCTAACAACTGACGTGAAAATGGAGAAGCTACAATTTGATCTCCAATTCTATCCGTTACAGCATCCTGCTGATTCAAGCATTGTGCTTGCATCTGAGGGCATAACGGCTTAGTTGATCAGTTTTAATGATTGACAACGTATGCAAATCAGTGATCAATGAATGTGCAAAGTATAATTCGTTTTGTCTATAGGAAATGAAACGTGAACTGAAACGCTAGAAAGCATTCAACAGCTGTTTTGACTATGTTGGGTTTCATCAGCAGTGCGAATCTATCGATCAAACTGAGGATTGAACCCGAGACCTCATAAGCAGAACGTAAGTATCCTACCCACTCGGCCACCGGGCAGCTGATCATACCGACATAGCACAATCCATATTTGTGAGTTAGTTGTGGGCCACAGACCTCTCTCTTCTCAGTATTAGCGTCCGTGGTTATTACTCGGTTTAGAACATTCACAACCTGAATACTTTTTTCATGTGAGTTTGAAGGATTTATTTGAAGCCACAAGCTCATAAAGATGGATTGTGCTATTTCACGTAAATGGAAGAATGAAAGCGGTCTGATCAGCTATCCGGTGGCCAACTTATTAGTATGCTTTCGTTCTAACTGTGTTCCCGGGTTGGATCCCTAGTTGGGTGGGTAGATTCGCACCGCTGATGAGGCCGACCAGGTGAAAACAACTATTCAGTGATTCTTCGCTTCTTAGTTCATGATTCATTGCCTATTTACACATATAACTCTCCATTCAAATTGAATCATTCCTCCACTACTCATATAAAACAAATGAATTTACCTGGATTGAAGTTACATTGAAAAACTTCAAGAATTTCCCGCTTTACTCTGAATCTGTCATTTGCCTTATGTGTGTGAAGTCTGTGAGAAAGCATTGGACACCTGGGAGGCGAGATGTGAAACTGGACGATGGAAGGCGATCCCCTCGCTGCTTCTGATCTACGCGACTGACAGCCAGCAACATGGCCACGTGGCTACATCATTCATTGACAGTCTCGGTATTTCTATCAAATTTCACGGACAGATTTGTGTGAAGTCCTCCATCCTGGTAATGCCTTCACACATTTTTTGCAATCAAAAGTGGGGTGTAACTATATGCGTTATCTTTGTCTTTCTTGCACTAATGTAATGCAGACAACCCTCTCTATGTCCTGCTACTGCAGATGGCAAAACATCCTTACCTGAACGCATAGTACGGTTTGATTTGATGGAAGGGGGTTATAGTTTTATCACCGTTGTCACCAGTATCCAAGTGATAATGAGGACAATAACTGGATCAGTTGCGTAATAAACACGTTTGACGGCAGATTGCAACCGCTTGCTGAGTAATTCACACATGTCACCGCCTTGGTATACCAAATTCTAAATAGTTTTCACGATATGGAGAAGATTAACTCTGAATACATTGTGGCATATCAAAATAAATAAACAGTCGTGAACAAACGGTGACGGCGTTACCAGGATATGGTGTGTTTCAGGCTGGTCACCTGGCTCCTGTTTGACAATGAGTCAATTGACCAATGTCAATTGATCCAAGTCGTGTAATAGGTAGGTGTGGCTGACCATTTACAACTAAAATTGTTGAACTCTCAATTTCGAAGTGAGGAATTACTTCCTTCTTCCATGTAGTTTGCACTTGGTTGTGCAGAGGCTACACATGGGCCCTAAAAATAAAAACGCCAAGTGACACTAGCGACGTCACTCACACCAAACTCCCAAAGAACGTGATGAACATGATCGTGTTTGGAGCTGGGTTATCCTTTCCAAAAAGCCAGGAGCAGTAAAGTGTGAGTAAGTATTTGAATCAACAACACAATGGGAAAAGTAGCTTATATAAGAGACACTTTGATTCGCTGTGACAATAAGAAGGAACCCAGATATTCTTTTATCAAAACCAGATAAAGCTACACGTNAAAGGATTACGTGGATGAAATGAACGTGCGAATTCGTGACGTAACCTAAGTTACATGCATCACAGAGGGAAAACATAGAGCCTTCAACTATCGAGAAGCTCATTTCAAAGACGCTCGGGAAACCGGAGCAAGACGAAATCATTGGTTGTTCAATGTTCAATAGAGTTCGACTAGTGGGAACGAGCATTTCAAGATTGTACGGAATACTGAAGATGTAAAAGAAGGCTCTCGGTTAAGACGGACCTTGGATGTGAAATTCTTCTGATCAAGCAGTGGCATAGTGGCTAACCAACCTAACTGAACCAGTANAGGTTCCGTTTGAATTTGTGGACTTGATAAGATCATCAGATGCAACCAACAGGCGTATATTTTCGCTGGATTAGACGACGCTATTTACCAATGTTGGCTTGAGGGAAACCGTTAATTTTTGTATGAATAAATTGAAAGAAAACGCATAAATATTGGAATTCTAGTAGATGGCCTAAGGAAACTCCTTTGACAAGGCACTTGCATTGCTCAGTTTTAGTTCAACGGTTGCCTCTATCGTTCAAACGTTGAAGTCGCTAGGGGCTCACCTTTAGGGCCATTATATGCGAAACTATTTATGGCATAGCTGGGCAATGAGACATCGTTCAACTGTATAGAACGGTGTGTCTCATACAGGCGTTATGTTGATGATATTATTTTGTTAATGATAATTCACTGAATCCCTCAACGTTTTTGAACAGCTTCAATCAGGCTCATCCTAATATAAACTTTACGTTAGAAATGAAATGTATTCAGAGAATGGCGTTGCTTGGTATTTTCTTGTCACGCAGCGAGGATGGCTCCCTTAAACGAAGCATAAAAATAAACAATACGTGGATAGGACATGATAATAATTGTCGTAGTTTTATCCCGAAGCTATGTAAACGAAGGCTAATCCAGTGCATCGCCAATCGTGTAAGAAGAATTTGTTCTACTGACACAGTGGATGAATAGTTGGCAACAGTTAAGTCAACGTTCCTAAAAAAATGGGTACTCAGAGAAACTTGTCGATTGTTTTATGAGAGCAATGGAAAATCAAAGTACCCAATGTTGGAGAAGAAAAAGGTTTACATTTCATTCCCTCTCAAATGTGACACTCTTATGAGGACAATGAGTATACGACTGAGGAGTGTGTTAGACAATAGTTATATCTGAACGAAATTCCACATATTCTGCTCTTCCAAATCAGTTATCTCATTACCGATGATAGATAGGCTACTGACGGATATTTTCACCAGTTTACGTGCTCCTCTGGCTCAAGTTATTTCCTTTTTTTCATTTATACTTTCTTTTCTTGAATACATAGCAGTAAAATTTTCAGGAAGTAGGAAGCAACCAATCAAAGGGATGCCATACAAACACGCAATGAGGAAAGTCAGGCGGTGGTGGTGGGATTCGAACACTCGTCGGCTGGCATGATAATTTGTTGACCTTACCAACAGGCCACCACCGCCCAAGTTACTTGGGTCACACCACCAGACAACTGGCCAAGTGAAGGAGGGAACACCACTCAGTTTGGTACAGTTGGGGACAGATAAAGGCAGGCGCGAGTGTGGTTGTTATAATTTTGACCGAGAATAATCAAACAGGGCATCTGAAGGAAATTGTTCCGTGGAATCAGTATACTAACGGGTATTCGATCTAAGAATGTTCAAGCCCGATTGTTATCTCCAGCCGTAATTGGCCAATAGATAAACCACTGAAATCAAGCTGTGTTCGCCACATCTCGTTTTCCAATGACTCAATCAGAACTATTTACTCTTATCTTGTGTGGGCTTGTGTTTGTGAGCGTGTGTGTGAGTGTGTGTTGTACATGAATGTTTACAGCCAGAACCAAGATCTTTTATCCCCGGTCTATCTGTACATCGCTCACGGGTGCAAAAAACAAATGTACACACTCGATAAAACTTATCTATGAATGGGGTTGGTGGTGGTGGAGACATATTTTCAAGGTGGGTTCAAGGGTCACACAGGCTAGGAAGAGACGAGGGTTGGGTTAAGCCCTCTGTGTTTACGCGAGCTCGATCACTATTGATGATGATGATGTTGGTGATCGATTTCGGATCAGGAAAAGTAATGGTCCTGACACAATCATTTTTTTCTGCTAAGCGTTCTGGCGCGAAAGGGCGAACGCTATGTCCACAGCGGTGGCTAGTGTGTGTAACAGCAATGTCTAAGAAGGGTTCGACGATGAGAGTGGCTCACACGATAGGTTACGGTGAAAGTGGATTCCGATGTGTATCCTTTAAAAGGGTTTCGAAGGGGTGGGGAAGAGCGAAATGGTGCCTAAGGTAGGTCACGCTGAAGGTGTATTCTGATCTGTATCCACAATGGTATTTCCTAAACTCCCCGTGCCTCTTCATCCTAACTGTTCATTCATCCATTGGGATAGTTGCCTCTTCATGTAGTCAGTGAACGTTGCATTTTAAATGCATGGGAAAGTGTAAATAACTATAGGTGTGTTCAGCGTAGTTAGTCCGTCTTTACGGCTTATTCGGTTGATGGGCGAGCCGGGGAACACAGACACACACACGACAATCGAGCTTCGTTGAAGGTTCACTTCACTTGAAGCGACAGACGCTTAATCAATAGGTCATCTGGAAAAGGTAGACAAATGAGTAAGTAATTCTTTTAAATATCGTAAACCGGTACAGGTAGTGGTTTTTTTGTAAGTTTGTCTCGATAAAACGTTGAGGATAACCGCGTTCCAAGAAAACTTCCTTGCCGTTTGTTATTTCTTCACCTGAAACTTTACCAGAGCAGACCTTGCGCTCTCGTGTTCTGAAACCGTGAAGCAGATTTCTTTTCTGCCTTAGTGGGATGAACTGGAAGTTAGTTTTCTATTTATTGGACGCCATAAAGAACTGCCGTTTGTTTGGTAGTTAGCCATGCCCATGAAGGACAGTTGTCATTTTATTCTGTCTCTAACGCGACCCGAATCGACTTATTGAATATTTGGAGCACTCCTGTCCCAGTGGTAGCGTTAAGTGTAATGCAGAATGTCATGAACATAGCAGCCCTGCAGACCCATTTGCTTAATTTCTTCCCGCAACGCTGTATTTCATTATATGGCCATAAATGTATGTGTTAACGGTGGGCCTGATGGGGAACCCATGGCAACTCCGCCTATATATACGTTTCGTGTTTCTTTATAATGTTCGATGGTGAATGTAACTGGATATCTATTTGCGTGTAGTGCTTCGCTTAAGGGGTCCAGTTCATCGTACATAGGGTCATCTGTACATATTTCACAAGCTGCCTGAACTAGCGTGCTTAAGAAGACAATTGTATATCACAAGGAAACGAAGAGCGTAAAACGCAAGTATTGCCCAAACCACGTGTTTTTCTTTCGGAAGACTGACTTTTCATTTACCCATTTGATCAATGAGTAACGTTTACATATAAAATCTCGTTCTGATTATCCTGTACTTCCTGAAGAGTCAGCTGGATATCGGGGCGAATTATGTTGAATCGATGGAACAGGGTTGATCCGTCAATCTTGATGTTCCTTATAAAGAAGCCATCAACATAACGACAGTAGTTTCTAAATGTCCCCTTTCAGACAATCTTCTAGGTGGATAGGGGAATAATTTGAAGGAATCGCTACCATTGGGCTGCTCATGTCGACCCCATCCACCCGCTGACATCCTTGTCCAAAGAGTGAAAATCCGTGTTAACACGCCAAATGAAGCATCCACGAAATTATCTCATAGGAGGGCATTATCATCTGGATTTGTGATACCTATGTGCAACATGTGATAATTTGCTAAGTATTGAATTGTCGCAAATAGCAAGCCTATTAAAACCTACCAGTGTCTTGTACAAAATGGACGAGGCTGATCACCAACTCTTGGAGCCTAATCTGGTGCACATTCCGTTTCAATGTAATGCCACTCCCCGGTTTCATGGGTGACGCTAATTTAGTGCAAATAAACTGTACCTAGACATTCGGCATTGTCTTTTATCTTATATTTTGGAGACCAACAACTTCAGTTTCCTATTTTTTTAGAACTGCTAGAATGCATAATGATCCGAAAAACTGCGACCCTAACCCATGTGGAACGTTTGAGTAGCGAGCTTTGCGCGCTTAGCAAACATTGGATTTCTTACGTCGGCTGGTGACGAAAGTTTTCGAACAATTTTGCCAAACTCGACGAACGTGAAGTCAGCTCACTCGAGCTACGCGAATCTACCCTCTCTTCTCATCCCCACTCTTTGTGCAGCCAGAAACATTTTGTTAGCACACTGGTCTCACCACCACCGTCCACTAACAATCTGATGATGTAACCTCTGATCATGAACTGTTACTAATTCACCTACTCGTCCATTCACGACACATTCTGTATGCTCCGTCCAATCATCTACACACAAATACACAATCACAAACATAAATTATCATAATTCCATAATCTCCTTTAGAGATATATGTCTCTCCTCACCGCCTCTATTATCTCTCATAACGTGTGCTGTATTTGGCACCGGAAACGAGCTTGTTTGCTAACTTTCGTTCTCATGACTACTCTTCAATATTTTGTCAGATTCCACACTATTGCTACCGTGATGACCTTGTAAACACTATCAATCAGAAGTGAAAAAATGACTACGTTAGATTCCAAACGGTTGGAATGGAAGGAACCAAATCTCCGAAGCTTTTACTGGAAATCTTCATTTTTTCATAAAATACAACTTGAGGCTTCCAAGTTTAATCAGCTTTTGATCCCATTCGGAGAGTCAACATAAAACACTCCCGTCACCTCAGCAGAGCAAGAGACCGCTCTACATGTGATCTAGTTGCATCTGAATCACTTTTAAGGCCAGGTTTATTAATATCTGGTGTATTTGTGCTGGCTTATTTGCAATACGTTTGTCAACTTGATTTGATTCCTTCATTAGTTGCGAGCGTTTTGCAATGTTTATCATTGGACAATGCGCATGAATGCATCACCCCAAACACAATGAGTTTCATTCCAGGTTAATAAACTTAGGTGTATTCGAGTTAGAAGATGTTCATTGTATTCAATTAATCCAATCATCACCGTAGTACACTTTAGATCATCTAACATAATGCACACTTTCCAGGGAATTCCGTTACATAGGTCACCTTAAACACTCCAAAATGTGCGCGTGAAAGTCATTATAAGCTGGCATATAATAGTTGCCCCTGCGAAAGGTAGGATTTAGGAAGATTTCAGCTGTTGAATTGCGACTCGTCGGTATAAAGTTTATATTCTTACTTTCCTACGTATACATGAAATCCACACAAATGTGGCAGACACATCACTACAATGGGATACGAGAAACGCAACTGAATGATTTGGTAACTAAAAACGGCGTTATTTATTAAGCGAGATTAGAAACTGACAATTTTTTGCACCGCAGTTGCATGTTGGATATGAGTTTTTCTTTCCCGAGTGCTGTTTACTTATGAGAAGAATTTACATTTAGCCTCGAAATATTGTATAACTGCTAAAGGGTGAAGGCAAAATGTCTAATGTATCGGTTGAGGTCCAAGCCAAAGAGAAACCTTAAAAGGACACGCGCAGATATAAATCTCAATGGCGATATCCTAGAAGACGTCTACCGTATCGTGTAAGAATTCACACTTTAGCTCCTGGTATACGAATCTGTTCATTGATTTCGTCTTACAAAACTCATCACAAAATGTACATACCCCCAACACTATCTTTGATCGACAGAGAACATGAAGTATCTCAACTTTGTAGACATTAAGCTGTAATGGCGTAGCAACTCTACCAACTCTCAACAGATTTCGTGAAGCGCGATAACGCTATTTCCCTATTGTTCTTCATATACTACTCAATCGTTGAGCACCAATTTATGGACTCTGATTCAAAAAGAGTAAGTTACACGAAGTGGATTCCAGTACCCATTTTTCCGTACAGTTTATTGTGGGAATATTAAAATGATATATTAGGAAATCGTCAAGTTATCCGACAGTGCTCAATAAGATATTCATTATTCACACCATACTGAGCACAGATTGCAATTCATCACTAGCGACAATAGTTATCAGACAGCTACTTTGAGGAAAAAAGTTCCAAAAGAAGCATTTTTCACGCTTCCCGATTGATAACGCTGGAAGTCCAATGAACGCGATGCTATCCTCGCCTGGGAATGAATTATTTATTTTGGGTGTGGTTCAAAACTGATTTCAGTCAATCAGTCAAGTTCTGTGAAAATGGGGCCTGTGAGAAATCATCCCAGAGATTCAACTGGCGAAATCGCTTGATTGTCTTGATAATCATATTAACTCTTTATTGACTGAGTTCTGATTCTTATTTCACTTTCAACTATAAGTTGCAATATTTCTTTGAGATAACCGTTATCACTTCGTTTGTGTTTGTATCATATTGGTTACACCTAAATGTCTATCACGCTACTTATATCGCAATAATCTTCGCAGCCTAAAGTCCGTTGCAGATTTCGATTTACCAACACGGGCACGCAATCCACTGTGGTTATTAGTGATAACTATGAATCTGCAAACGGAAAATGCTGATTTATGTGTACATCACTGTTAGGCAACATATATCATCGCACACAAGCAGGTTTATACAGATTGATCTACTGAGATAACAAATCTTTCGCAACAAAATCCCTCTCACTCAAGTAACACAGTTGTTCCTAGTATTTGATAACCTAGTTCAAGGTTGATTCCACAGAATAGACAACAAGTGTGTACCGCAATACGTTCATCATACATATCTCCTATCCACAGCTCTAGCTACAATACGGCATGAAACAAATTCGTTTTTGTCAATTTAATCAAAACTACGTTCGTTCTCACTGGTCCTTATTTCGGAAATCACGGTAAATCTCTACTAATGTAATCTCCGTCAATTAATTTTCACGTGACATATATTATACGATAGGCCACGTTCAACTGAATTTCGGAATTGTGTTATCTGTCATTGAAAGGACCCAGACAAACATGAAACGTATGAGTATACATACGTAAGTTCCTTTGTAGCACGCGAGTTAGCTTTATAATCTTCTTATTGCAAACCTGTTTGTGCAAATGTCTGTGGTGCTTTATAAACAAAATAACTTTGGTTTAATTGTAGCTGTCAGAATTATTCATAGTCCCATCGTGTTACTGGTGTTTAAGAGTAGACAATAATGTTTGTTATTTACGGAAATTTCAGCCTTCAGTTTGTTGAGGAATATCTGGCGTTAAATATTTATTTGCACATCGTTTTCTGCCTCAACTATTGACTTTCCTTATTGCATTCAGCGAAGTTTTGTGGCAACATTCCAACATATATTTTGCAACTTGAAGCAGTCAGCACTGATTAGTTTTAAATATGTAATGGGAGATGTAGATGAGCAGTCGTCAGTAGCTCTATACAGTCTTGTTACCGACAGTATTTCGATCAATATGAGAAAGCACCGTAAACACCGTTAGCAGTTTTCGCGAGATCATTTCTGTCCAGTTGGCAGAGATTATCCAGGAAAGTGATCTCCAACTCACCGCCTATCCAGTTAATTGGATTTCTGAAATGCACATGAATATATTGACGTATCTGACAAAGAGCGGATACGTCCTCATCACTCTTGCTTGTTGATAAGATGCGCTACTCATTTATTTCATCCAGCACCTACTTTACGTTCTGGTAGATATTTGAAACACAGTTAATTGAAAATGACCTATTGTTTTTCAGTAGGTCCAATAACTACGTGCTATTGATGTATTTCATTGAAATGGATGAATCGTAAACCGTTTGTCGAGACAAATGTGCATGCATTGACTGAGAGTCTCCCTCCTATCTGTGTTTTCATTACACTCATTCAAAATGTATTAAACGTACGCCACTAAAGTTGAACACGTTTGCAACATGCGAATCACGAAACCGTTAAACGGGTACATTCGTGTCTTCCTTAATAGATAACCATCAACTTTCAAGCTGTTGACTCAAAAACAGTACCATTTTTGAGAACTGCGGGTTACAAATTGAATGTGGTTACCTTTTAGCTTGCTTCGTAAAAAAACTATTGGTTTTATTTTTTTCATATTCGATATGTTTTACACATTATTGTTATAGTTATCTCAACGAAATGTGTATTATAATAGTGGGCGGTAGGTTAATCCTCTATGGAAATAGTATAGCACTCCTGTTACCATCAGTAGAGATGTTTCCACATTCATCTGAAATGACCGATCATGCAGCAATAGACGATATGATGGTCTGCATCGAGTAAGTCTAATTAGCAGCGACACCCGAACCTTACAGTGCTAAGTGTCTGGTCACCTGTTGGTCACAAGATACACTCCAGGGTTCATTTGACAAGCGAATATCCGTGACCAATCGAAAAATACAATACACGAATGCTAACTACACCTATGATGAATGCTCGTGTGCTCCTCTGGGAATAACCGAAGGGATAGTGACCCTATGGATTCGCAGATTGTTCTTACGTCTGGTCTGCCAGATGCAGAAAAGAAAGTACGGTTCAGTGGGACACGCGCACGACTCGCATTGCTTTGAAAATTGCCGCGATACGGTTGCGCAAAACGCGAGCGAAGTCGGTAGTTAGAAGAGGATGCGCTTTAGTAACTGGCCAGTCAAGAAATGTCCTGAATGTCTTGTACGCAAATGTATACAGTATATAGAATACGAGTAAGCACCGGTATCCAAAGTTGCATACCCTAATTTTACTCAATCTGAGTATTGAGCACAACATAGTATTTTCTGCCCATTTATTCTCTTCAGTAGGCCTCACATTGGGAAAATGTTCTATTGTATTTTACTAATGATATCGATTTTCGGAGAAATGAATCTATCTGTAAGTTTTGTTGCCCTCAATTATCATATAGTGTTAAGTACAGCTTATGAAGCAATAAGATTAAAATAGTTGTCCAACTATCAATATTAGTGACAATGCGGATATATCCGGAAATTTTGTCCGGAGAAACCGATAATTTGTCTGATGAAAATATGATAATGACTTAAGTGTTTCAGAATGGAAAATTTCTGAATAAATAGTTTTTATTCCTGATCTGTAATCTGCCATTTGAATACATTTATTGTTTTTTTTCACACTGCAAACATGGACAGAATGGAAGATGCTTTTCCCTGGTAACTGATTAGAAAATGCGAGTTGATGAGCTTACACTTGATTCACGTTAACACTCACCCGCGACTGTCATAGAGGGAATGCACCAGACAATAGTCGTCTCTGTGATTTATGACTTCGCAGCAAGCACCCTTAGGACATGAGAAGACCACAGAAACTCACTAGGCATTATTAATAATAATCGAACTGCCAGACGCGTTCTTTTCCCAAAGTGTTTTTGCTCACACCTAACGGACAACTAACTTCATTTGCTTATATGTCATTCCAGGTGATCGGACTTGATTGAGGGAGGCACCAAAATGGCAACCGCTAACTGTCCGGGTTGCCCGTCAAATCGCCAGCAGACACACACGTTTGCCAACAGTACTGGTCAGTAGATAATACCGATGATCGGAAGCTGTTTACACAATCTCGAAATTGAGGTACCGGCTATTTTCAATCGCGAAATGGCCTTGTACACATGTTTGAGCGTTTTTCACTGGAGATTTGGGAAAATGAAAGCGATTTCAAAATCAGAATTGGTGATCAGAAAAATGCGTCTGTTCAACGACAGACAAGTTATCGCACACATCAATCGCGATGTGAGCGCGACGAACGTTCTGATAGAAAAGTAGATTACCAAACTTTCTAATAATAACTGTTCAATGAAAGTCACCGTTAATCAACGTAAAAGTCCAAATTATTCCACACTGGCTTACTCACGTCTGTTTATACAGTTGGTTATTCAAATTGATTTTACATTTGGCACTAAAGGTAATTTAGACATTTTGCGGACGAGAACCGAGAAAAACGTGTCGGAAACGTATTCATTGAACATGCAAGTTCCCAGACGATCGAGTTTATTTATTGTTGTCATCCTCGATCATTATGTTGTCACTGGAATATCTATATCACAGTCCCTCTCAAAGTAGATGAATAGGGCGACTGACAACATCATCGTAAAATACATTTGTTTTGCAATATGTTAAATTACACTTCAAAACCAATACATTTTAGGCATATCAGTTTCAGTGTATACAGGTCGGGTAGTTCAACAGTCAGTTTGACTGGTCTGGGGCTAATCAGATTATCCCGCGGGAAGTGTCATGTGAACTTCCTAGTGAAACCGTGGAACGATCTTGCATTCAATCTCATAAGAATGGAAATCAGCTGGAGCTGTCGGGCCTCCTTCCATTATTTTCAAGATGGAGGGTGATGACCTCGAAGAATTGGATTATTTGATTTATTGCACATCATCCGTGAGAACGGAGGCACTCCATTATCCGGAGGTGAATAATTGATCGATACAATTTTCATGGAAAAATCTATCTTCGGTTGCACCAACCACCGCGGGATCAGTCTGATGCAAGTTTTCATTAAAGTATCAGCCTCGATCCTAGTTTGACTTCTGATACCTTTAAAGAAAGAAGAATATCCGTGATGAAATGGCAGGAGTCTGATCAGATAGCACTAACACCGACCAAATTGAAACGCTGCATCAACCCTCTCGAAATACAACATGCACACCTTCAACTAACGGTCATAGTGTTGTTTTATCTGAAAACTGCCTTCAACTCAGTTCACTGTGGAGCCTTTGTTTTTTCGCATCGTCAAAAATGGATGCTGTTTAAATGTTCCAGAAAAACGAGGGCATTCACGAGTTCACTTCAAGGAGACCCAACCCATATTGACCTTAAACATTTTTACCTACCGTATGTGTATTATGCATTTTGCGGTGATCACGAAAGCTCGCTTCATTTATTATATTGTACGACGCTTTTGTGACCATCATTGCATCGCTTGTTGTCCTGGCTCTATTGTTCATCCATTATGTAGCCGTTGAAACTAAAATAAAACACCATCTATGCACTTGGATGCCAATGTTTGTCATTCATGGCATTGGTTTAGCGACCACGGGGTATGATCTCCAATAAACACAGAAGCGGTATCTTCAACAAAATCCCAATGAGACAAATATATCAATAGCGCGGACGCATAGACTGAAGTACTCGGAGCTTAGTCAAGTTGTCGGAAGCCAAGCAAGTCTTTCGCAAAAGGTGGTAGTGAGGAAAGAGTTCGGATCGTGCAAAGCAGTACAGGAAAAAAACCAAATATCTGTACTTGTGCCTATTAATGAGCATTGAATTTGCGGAAAAACGTCAGTGATTAAAATAATCGTGTATTTGACACAAGGATTTTCCGAAGATTAAACAGTCCTGGAATATATTCCATTCCAACCAAGGAAATTCATCATCTCGCTTGAGCATGCCAAACGATTTATCGATTCATCATTACGTAACTGGCTCGCTTATTCAACCGACCGCGGTGTTGTCCCACCGCATCGCTTCATTCTCATCTAACCATCATTCAATCAGTATTGAACTGATCTAATCTCCTGGTCGTGTGAGGTGACGAACAGCTCAACTCCAACCCAACCCACCCGACCGAACTGAAAGCTTTCTTTAAAAGTGATTCGTTTCACGATTATGCCCATTTAATCAGAATTAACATAATTACGCATGGACGCGGTTAATCAGGCGGAAAAATTGCTATGGTTGCTCCACTGCCTAGCCCAAACAGAGCGGTGATTATGTGAAGGTTTTTAGTCGAAAACAAGTCTTTACATTGGAATGTTCAAATGACTACACTCCGGAGCACACAGCGGGACCAGGCACATTATCGCCCTGGAACGTGAGCGAGGCTTAGAGCTCCGGTACGTACAAAGTCTTGTGCGCTCCATTCGATGACCAATTCGCACAACCGTTGTAATTCTCAGAACACATAGATATTTGGCAGTGTTCGCAGAGCGACCGAGTGGTTCGAAAAACCAAGGAAGGGAGCAATTTGGTGAGTGTAGGGGCGCTGCTATTGCGTGCGGGTTGTCTGCATGCCCCACAGGAACGTTTGGTTAATGGTTGCTTTTCGTATTTATCTTTATCTTGTAAGTTGCTTGGAAGCCCCCTTCACGAATAACCTAGTGGGAGAGATGTCTTTCCTGTGTGTTGAAGGCTTTGGTGAGTGGTCAGTGATTGTGCTTTTCTTTTGAGACGACGATATTTATAGAAGAACTCGGACTGCGTTACCTGGAGTCAGTCAGCCAGTGGGTTTCGAGTGGATACCAAACTGAGGTCGGTTCTGTATGCTACATATTATGGAATTGTAACCTGCTGGTTTGTATTGTTGATTTATGCAATAATATATGTATAATACTAATCCAAGTACGAATGGCACCTAAAATGGTGCTTTACTAGAGCAAATTGTTTTCTATCTTCACCACAAACTTTTCTTGTCATCCACGTTAGACGACGCCGGTTTCTAAGCACATTACCCCGGAGATGTATGATTCTACCTCTGATGCATTGAATGCCGAATGAGCCACCTAACCTAGAAGTATCCATTTTGCTGTTACTCATGACGTACAGGGGGGATATTATTCTAGTATTAGTAAAAGTGAATGTCCGCGACAGGTTGTTGTTATTTGCTGTTGCATTGATCGTATACAGAATGGAGGACGATGCAATGGCTTGGATATTCCACTATAGGCAAGACACAACTAATTAACCAGAAAATTCCACAAAACGACGACATCAAACACGGATCTCCATTATATTTCTTCATCCATTAGGTGTGATAAAACAACCATGAAACAAGAACACCAGGTTAATGGAAACGTTCAAATGGCATATCCGTATTGATTCCATTGAGGATCTCAACCTAAGACAAACTTAAAAAATTAAAGCCCATTCGCAAATGTTTTGATACTGGGATAATTGGAACAGAGATTACAGGGCTTTTAAACTGCGTCTAGATACTACATCTGAATGTCGTACTTTATTCTAATACTGAATTTACCCAGAGAAATTTATGATGTGTTTGGTCGTTAAGGCTACATCTCCCCTTCATTATCTATTTGCGCAAACTCGTAGCGTGAGGACATTGTTTCTTGCGTGATTCTTCTTCATGCGAATAAGGCTGCAATCAATAATTTGAAATCTGAAATTTCAATATTTCACATAACTAAACTTGGCACGTGATGCCAAATATTTCACAGATAATGAAGTTTCTTTATTGTTATAAAGTGTTGCTTTAGTTCCTGTACTCATATATATGGTTTGCGAAATGAATTATCAGAGATCGCTTATTATACCAATTATCCGTTTGACAAGATCTACTCTATACATTTACTAATCTGATCGGTTAAAGTTGCACACATGCACGGGATCCACATTCGCTCAACACAAACACACACACATACTAATGAATCGACCGGCTTCCTGTTCAATCGGGTACTGAACTTGGATTATCGACAGGATCTTCACATTCAACAGAAAGCATTTTTCTATACGTTTTTCAATCCATTTTGTCATTATTGGCTAAAATTGCAATAACAGTTTGAGTGGTTTAAACTGCAATGTTTTCGTCAAGCACGGTGTACGGGCGATTAGGTAAAGTATTCACTTAATAGATTTTGTTGTTGAGAACCCGAAAATGCAAAATTTTGCATCGTTCGAAATGGATTTTATTTCGCATTTTCACACTCAAATCGTTCAGTATTTTTTTTACGAACGTCAGCTGTTCAATTAACTCCAATGATAAAATAGCGGCTATTAGTCACGCGTTATTTTCGATAAACTGAATACTCAATGTTCAGAAATAAAAATCGTAATAGCATAGTCGACCACTGACGACGTTTGAGAAAGTCTAAAAATAACCGACTAACCACCAGCATTTGCAAATTGCATTTTCATACATTGTGGAGTCTTCGTCCGAAAACTTAAATTCTGCATTAATAAATCATAAACCAGTATCTTTCAAAACTCAGAATGAAATGATTTTTAAAAGATCTAGTTACGTGAATTTCAGTGACATACTGGTTGTTGAAGAAAAGTTTCAAAGTTTATAGGGAGTTCTGTTTTCTAATTTTCGATTATTCTCACCTTCCTGTGAGGAATCATCTTCATAAAACCGTGTACAGTCGCAAGAGGAGCGTATTGCAAAAAGACGGATTGTATATGCTTTTGAGGGTTTACCTGCTGTGATAAAGCGATCAGATTTATTTGCAGTATTTTTGATGTGCAGAAGCAGTAGCTATGGGACTGCGCACGCTACAGTTCCATTCCAACGCTCAAGTCCACGCAATTAAATTCAATTAGACGGTTTCACCAAATCCCGACACTTTGACCTGAACGAGTGACTCACGGTTGATAAGGGTTAGTACTTCATACAACGATTAAGCTGGCCATACATTTATAGAAAAAAGATTCGCGAACCTTATGTTACGATTTAAGTAATAACATGATCAAGTATTTTATACTAGATACGCATGACAATGACTAATAAAAGACACCACCAACTTCAAATAAATAATGTTTTCAAAATGCTCAGTTTAGCTCTTGCAAACCGTGTGTTGTAAACTAGTCCGAACTCAATAATCGCCATTCTTTTAATTCCATCACCATGAGGTGAGTTAAAACTATATTTTACTGTTTAAATGCGCTTGCATATACTGACATATCTATTTACTAACTGCTAATATTTCTACGCGGCGAAACTGATCATTGTGGGCCTTTCAATTCTTTGTGAAGGGCGGTGCTGGTCAGGTGTTAACGTGACCAAATTATCACCCGGGGAAATATGTTAGAATCCCACCACCACCGCCTGATTCCCTCATTGCGTCTTAAATGACCGCCCTTTGATTGGCCACTTCTCCTTTCCTGAAAATTGTTTCTTTGTATATTCAATAAAAGGATGTAAATTGAGACAGAAAAAAGTATCGTTTCTTCCATTTGAGAATGACACAGAGTAAATCCCATCGACTGCCAAGCAAATCACGAAGACCAGTTTCTAGTCTCCAGTGAAAACGTAAATTCAAGGTTGATTTTATTGCATTTCTTGTAACCATTGGCGAACCAAACTTAAACTTCTATAGTTTAAGTTTATTTCAACAGACCATCAAAAACAAAGTAAACGCCTGATCAAGTTATTCTTCTCAGCTAGTTTCTTGCATAAAACAGTTTGTCCAATGCGAGGAGGTCATTATTATTGTTTAGTTAAATAAGTCACTGAAGATCCTCATCCCTTAATGCCTCACGAAATCGTTACGAAACTTTTCTGAACTAAGGTGAGTTCAATAACTTGGATACGACCTTCAAGGCTGTCCTTAGTTTACATTCTTAGAGAGGTATATTGTAAGTGTGTTTGTCCTATTCCGACATCAGACCAACAGATTTCGATGGAAGCAAGATCTTCTAGGTTTGTTAGCTGAGTTCTTCATTTATTTCTGGTGGTCAGGAACTTTCTTGGTTTTATTACTGATTTGCAATTTGGCGATGGCTAGGTAACATATTTGTACTCCATATGAAGAACATTTTGTTGTTTGACCATAATCTGAACTTACTTATCAGAAGACAACAAATTGAAGAAATACCTCATTGTTTGCCCAAAATAAGGTGGCTTGCATTGATTGATGATTCAAAACTTTTCCCTTATATTAGGTTACATATTGGCGCTATTAAACAGCTGACATCTGAGTGTGCTCTCACAATACGGGGGGGGGGTCAACTGCAACGAACAAAGCTGCCATCGTTTTTGCCATGAAACACATTTGATAACATCATTGTTGGGTGAAGTATTTGCAGCCATCTTTGTGATTCTTATGTGGGGCAGAGCACCCTTCGTAATTCATCTTCACGCACAATCCTCAGTTTGCCCATCATCCATAACCCAGAAAAGCAAAAGACTCCAGTTTCCCTCTGCTTAGAGTTCAGCATTAATGTATATGTCCAATCCCGTCCGAGCTTTGAAGTCTCTCGCGGGAAAAGCGTGTTTTCATTGCATGAAACAGCTCTCACAGGGGGATCTGAATCGCTAATTAATGTGTGTTCAAACTTCGTATTCAGTGATAATCCATCCGTTCCTCTATCCGGCAAGAACAAAGGAATGACTATTTGTGAAGCCCGTTCAAAACCCCCTACGAAGTCAGAAAGTCCTTGCACATTCCACAAATCTGGCAACCAAGACATATTAGGCTATGACTGATATTGCATCCAATTGGCAATAAACTGTTTTCCTATTCCATGTAAGTAACGGATGATTTTATTCGATTTCAAAGGCACAACACAAGCATGCTGCGCACTCGGTCACCGGGCAGCCGAGAAAACCGGTTCTCATTTTCCATTTACGCGATATACAATTGCCTACTCAAAGCATCCATATACTGGTCCGGTCAGCCATGGGACGCTTAGATGGTGAGTCATTCATAGAGGTGTTTGGACAACTGATTTGAGGTGTGAATGATAAACATCGAATTGAAGTTGTCTGAATTCAGACAGGAACCATCTTGTACTGCGAATGAAATGTCCGTTGCATGTGAGCCTCTTTCCGTTGCTCTGAATTATCTTAATCCCTTGCTAGATGAACAGGTAGAGACCGCTGGAAGATTTTTATTTTACCTTCAGATATAAGCGATATCGCCAAGCTCACATTATTGAGCTTTTTCCAAAACTGCATTCGTGTCTGTGAAAAATTTCTCGGTGAGCACATTGACAACAAGGAATTGTTCTCCTTGTACCCGCCTCTTTTCTCAATTCCAAATTAGGCCTAAGTATGTGAACTGTGGGATGTGTAGGCCAGTAGAAGCAATAACGTTACCCCGTTCTCCTGCTAGTAAACGTTAAAAGAGATTTCTAGTGGACAATGTTAAACGGTATGTGAAAATTCCGGATTGTTTTCGCAGAAGAGGGATTAAGTCTTTGTTCATTTTCTATTGAGAGTAATACTCTGAATAAGATCAGGTAAAATGCTCACTTATCAAGGGATGGAATAGTCGCAAATACCAACTTGAATTAATTGTGTGCAGCAAACCAATATCTGCTTACGATCAAACCGTTGGAACTAAAACTACTGTTGTCAGTGGAATCGCACCTCGTTATCTCCGTCCAAGTGATAAATACAGTCTGATTAGAATTAGCACATTTGTTCTCCGGCTGTTTCCTTTCAAGTATTGATGCCATTTCGTTCTACTTCCGTCTTCGTTACGCTTTGATGTGATTGCGGTTATCACCAATCCGGACGTTTTTTCTTCTAAGTGAATGAAAATGTTTCGATGTTTTTACCCAAAGCCCTACGAAGTGTTTGGGGAAAGCGATATGTTTGGATTGTGAATAAATAAAAAGTATGTGGTCTGCCATATCGCTCTAAAGCTGGTTTATGCTCATGTTATAGAGGAAACAATGATAAGTTGGTCGCCATGGTGAGTTGAGAATAAACTGCTTTTTTTTACAGCATAAGCAATATGTGCAATCACAGTTTACTCTTATCAGTTGCAAATTGTGGCGCGTAAAACTTCAATGTCAAATAACATCGTTTATATAAAGTCAGAAGAAGTTCCGATAGGGATGGTTATTCTAAATGTGATGAGAACAGCAATTATAGGCAACGTTTGGTGTCAACAGGTCCCAAGCATTCATTCCCCGAAAAGAGTCGTGCAAAATGAGCAAGTAAACCAATCACTTGCGAGGTATCAACCAGAAATTATCTTTAACTAAAAGCTTATTTCTCGTAGTTTCATATCGAGAACTTCGATGGATACCAGAAAATCGTTCTATTACTCGATGAAAAAAATGACTTTAACTGACAAAATGGAGCGATTCATATTGTGGTGTTTCACATTGAACTAATGATTATTTTTTCTTGTAAAACTTTCCAGATGAACCGTAACAAACCACACAGATCTACAAAACACCTATGTATGTCAGTCAGGATTCCATAGCATCAGCTATTCACTCGAACAGTAAGAGATAACTGTTCCGTATGGAAAGAATGGGGGATTTCACATTACTCGTTTGATCAGTTATTTGAAATTTTATAATTTTAGAACGTCCACGTGGAAACATGTGAGAGTAACACTCGATTTTATGATATCCTTTTTGCAGTCTATGTTTTTTTCCAACTGAAATAAGTAGGGTTACCAAAAAGAAGTTTTCACCTCATGGATCTTCCTCATTAGTCATTACATAAGCACAATATCAAACTTAGATTAATTACCACGTCACTGAGCGCCTAGTCACAATGTTTTACTTGATTGAGATGAGGTCGGCAGTCTTATAGTTACTTGAGTTCGGTGAAACGGAATAGAGTAAGATCAACAATAAAGTATCTCCTTGCAATGTAGTTTACTGTTTAATTAAACGTCACTCACAACATTATTTCTGCTAGACCATCTTACTGAAGTTATCAGAAATAAAGAATTCACATCGCCAGCATGCACTAGTAACCCAAAGAGTTGTTTCCTGTGGGCGGAACAACCTCAGATTGGTAGAATCGATTTGGTTAGATATTGCGAACAATTAGTCTTAAATTATTTTCTACTTGGCAATCAAATTCGACCATTGTCTCATACAATTAGTCCAAAAATGATTTTGAGAAGAGTTTGATAAAACAAAGGTACGAAAAAAATATGAACAACTTACGCAAACCTAAAAGCTGAAGAACTTTCACGTAATTCATGAAAATAATTAGAAACCAATAGGCAAAAATTAGGTCAGTAATCATCATTTGAAATATTCCTACTTGTGGGACACTAGAAAAACACATTTCAACGTTTCAGTGGGAGAGCTGCTAAAGCAAGAAATGCTATTTTCTTCGTCAAGTATTCTGGAGGACTGAGCTTGATTTGACACATTAAATATTCAGTGATGCTTTTGGTGAATTAGTTTTCCACGCAGACAAACGAAACGGGTTCTGATTTATTCGGAAGAAAGCCGCACGCAGCAGCGCCGAAATCTGAAACGATCGAGTGAATTGTCAAAACTGATTAATCACCTTTAATCAAAATTACTTGTTGTGGTCACAAGGGATTTTGGTTACGAAAGGATCCTGTTTCCGCTTCGGCTCCGCAACGGGTCGAAGTATGATTGTGCTACAGGAGTGCGATTCGAGATTGCTTTGTCCGCCGTTTGTTCCAGAATACGGTGACGTTAGGAAACGCCAGAAAGAAAAATAATTTTATGTGAACAATGGTAATAAATTGTGTTCTTTCATTTGCTGAATAATCAATGTTAGTTACCGTTATTCGCATAATGTCGATTATTGTTTAGTTATTTAGAATGTTTTGCGCACGTACACACATTATCTTTTCGTTGAATGAATAATCAGAGATCAAAACATCACTTATCTTTTCTCTGTTGCTTTATACACAATAATGTAATAATCACTATGGGCAAATTTAGAAAAAAAATATATACCGATTGATCAGTCAGAGAAGTCTGAAAGTGGCAAAGATAGATCTGCTTTTTTCGGTACTTCTCATCAGGCCAACGCAGTATGCACAATCTAATCTGTATGTACACAGCACAGCGTCATGAACTGATAGGTATGTTGGCATTTAAGGTCATTAACCGGGTGGCATATAACCGATCAAAAGGAGTGAGACATTTATTTACACGGCCGATGCTACCGCGATCAGGCTAAACCAACGAATGGTGTGTGCGTAAAAAAACCGTCAAGAGCCTAGTGCTTCCCTGGTGTAATGTTAGTAAGTTCGTGAAACAGACAAATCAGTTTGATTCATCCTTGACTGGTCTCTCCGGACGCAGTCCCTAACATCAATCTTCACAATAATTGTATGTGTACACTATGGGTTATCACGCTCTGTTGTGTCTATTCATGTTCAATCTTGTAAGTAGTATTGGCCTGCTGAGACGTACCGAAAAAAGCAGATCTGTCTTAACCACTTTCAGATTTCTCTGACATAATTAGTAGGCTTCGAAATAGGCATTACTTTCACGCAAATGCATGAAAATAAACGAGATGTTTACACCCTAGGGAAATTTATGGATTCAGCTCCCATGGAATAGTGCATGAGCGGATCCGTTTTCTATCAAACTCCCTTCAATTCCATCAGGGTACCTCTGAACATTTAGGCAAGTGTTTGAAGTTTGCATCAACTTTACTTCAGAAACACCCACGTGCCATCGAATTAACCCTATCTACGAGTGTCTACAGAGTTGTGAAAACAATAGGCTACACACAACATATATGGAATAAAGTACAACTTATTACTTACTGCTTGGTGATCAACGATTTCCCATCAAAGAAATTTAAGGTATCCCATTATTATTTTGAATTATAATGAATAACCCCTGTTTGCATCTTTTAATAAAACAGCGTTTTCGAAACCTGTAAACATGCCTTCCGGACAACACTGGGTTTTTCCTTTTTGATTGTCGTCGCTCTATGAGCAGGTGTTTGAAAATAATTTTCCAGATAAAATGAAATACAAATTTTTAATATATTGTGAAATATGATAAAAATGCCAAACCTTCTTTCAGATTTTTTAGCATTTCACTATCTGGAGAAAACCACTTATCAGAGACCACTTTCATTGATTTAGCCTTAAAAACCCAAACGAATTCGGAAATATCAACACAAAATTATGTTCATATTTTTCCGTTTACCTTTCTGTCAAATCCCGCTGAAGTCCACTGGATAGTTTACTAATCATGTAATATAATTCCATGCATTCAACGATTGCAAGAAACTGTTTTTACGGTATCACCACTGGTTAACAATCGAATAGCAACCATAGGAAACTTGGGGATATTTTTACAGCTTAATGAGAAAACTAATTGAAGGTGAACACCGCCAGTTAAAAATACTCTCATTGTGATCATTATATATATCGCGAGGAAGGGGTTGTTCGAAAACGTTTATCTTCTAGCTGGGGCACTAAACCAAATTTGTCTAATGATGCTTTCATTAGAAGTTGGACATCTGATCAGTCTTTGGTCGACAAATTACCATATCTTGCTCACACAGAAGCTGAGAACCGTGTGAGAAAAGTAACCAACTTATTAAACACGTTTGTCACATTTCTATGGTCTTCTGTTAGCAGACGTCCCCCCAAATTGTTGATATTCCGTCTCTCAATAACCTATGGACGGCCTACGAGAAGACGAGTGACATCACACGTGGATTCTGGGCAGCTAATCAAAGACTATATCACCGGAAATTCATAGTATTTTCGCTCTCAATTGACCAACACCTGCCCCAATATCATTTATTACTCTTCCGAAAGTAAAATGGCCGTCATCATTGGAACCCATGACTTACGAACCTTCGATCAAATAAGTCTGAAATAATACCTGAGTGCTTATTCGAAAGCACTGTTCGTGCATTGTAATTGTCCTGGACAATGAGCAGATGCAATTGACGGATATATGACTAACACGGTGTCGACACATTAGCATTTCACAGAATAGTCCAGTGTTTCAGGCTTCTTTTATTTGTGCATGAGTAAGAAGAAGACACAACTGTTCACGTTCGAACAATGTGCGATTTGATTAATCGCGAAATATTGACATTATTATACCGATGATAAATCGAAACGGAATGCCTGAGATGGTGAAGTACTTGCTTCCACTTTAAGAACGCCATAGGATCGGAAACACTAGTCATACTTTAGGAAAATGATAGCTTTAATTACAAACTGAACATAATCAGATAACCGAATAGATTGATGTATCTATCTTGCTCTACCGCCGATAACGTGTTATGGTTTGCCAAATGTGTTTTTATTCCAAACAACCAATAGTTCATCAAATTCGCAGTAAGTGTAGTATTTTCATTTTACATGATCTAACAATTCCTAAACCTCTTTGCTTGTTCCGCTTTGTTCTAAACGTTGTTCATAGAAAACAGTAAAATACTGTTTACATAAGATCAGGAGATACTTTATTGTAGCAAACTATCAGCACTTAGAACGCCAATAGGTATGGCTTACACGTAACGTTTGTTGGATATCAAGTACCAAGCGGAATAAGACACTTTTGAGGCGCTTTTTTATTCATTGCAGCTGATTGAACGACGTTGTTGGCTATTTGTTTTGCTCCGGCAGGTGGTTTGTAAAAGCAGTTTAACCACTCGATGCAAATAACATTGTTGGAAAACGATAATTGGAGCAATTTGATAGCTAGCTCATCATTCCAGTAATGTCTCATACTATGAAACTCCATCGCTATTTGTTTCAGAATACACCGCGGCTTGTGAGGTGGATAATTGCAAGTCAACTCTTTGTGTCACTCAAATATCAGACTGTTGAAAGGCAAATATTCTTTTTTATCTAGCTTGGCCATAATTGTTGCCTATCGCAGTCATTCCCTCTGATCTCTGAAAGGGTTACCCAACCGAACCCACTTTGCTCCCTATCGCATAAAATGATGTCCGTCTATCGTACGAGCACGGAGCAATTTGTTGTCTTCTGCATTGCTGCTTTCATCCCAGTAGAGATAAAGGATGCTTCATGTTCTCATAGGCAAACTGTGTCGGTCTACTGACACTAACCGCATGAAAAACCAACCAACCAACCGCCGGATGATTGAGTGATTTCAAAGTTATTTCCTCTGATGCAGATAAGAACAACGGTACTGTAATATTTGATATGATTAATATTTTTTATACTGAAATCACATGGATATCCTTTTCAGTTCGATAGAATCATGTGAAGCACACTGTATGTGGATATTTTGATAGCCAAACAGGGTATACTAAAAGAAATTTGTTTGATCGGATATGTTATGACAATTGTGATGGCTACAACTGGATGATTTATAAGAAACAAACAGGCGAAAGTTTTGTTTTAAACAAAAAGTAATATTCCTGTTTTTGTTTAACCAGCAGTGAGGGGCAAGAGCTGTAGCATGACTTGTAGGAGGCTAGAGACAATTAGCTAGTATCTCGGGCATTGTATTACCAATCCCCTATGCCCGAGATCGATGTCCGGTGGATTCGGAAGAGGACGATTCCGAAAAACGCAAAACATTTGTGCAGCATTTCCAAAGGTATTCAGAGATAACTGTGACCGGGAGGTTTATGTTTTCTGCGAAAATCACGAAATACAAGTGAAAGATTGAGAGATATGTCAAGGCTTATAAACTAATTTAGAAATAGAAACGTTTTATATTTACAAAGAACTCTGAATGTTTTAAGTCAAGGACAAACAAATGATGCCGTATATTAAAAGTGATTACTTCCAATCCGAATAGAGAAGCCAAAATATTAGGTTTATAAAGTGTATCCTGAATCGTTTTGCTGCATGTGTACACGAGCATACTGCAATTTATATGATGTTTAATATATGATGATAAATGACATCAATATAGGCGGAGAAAAACTGCGCTCATGATTATTCAATAAACATATCTGTTACCAAGCGACTGCCAGTGAAAATCCATTCGCACACACAGTTTGGGATGGTAATTTCGAATGGCTAGTGCCTGAACATATCATAAACCGTTGATGTGTAAGCTGAGTTGATATATCGTATGTTCGCGGACTAAATATTCCTTTTAAACAGTCACGCTTCATCACGAGAAGCAAAACATTGCACCGTTATTGTCCAGGTTTCGGTGCAATGAAGAATACTGCATAGGAAATATAAGGACACATAAATAAGCAGGTCAGACGGTGTGCTGATTAAAAAACGGATAATGTAACAACCAGCCAGGTATAACAACGCAACGAACTTACGTTTGATTTATATACAGAAAAGGTGAGTGTGTAAATAAAGTTTTTTACGAAATAGATAACGAACACACCGGGGAAAAACTCGCATTTAGTGGGTGTTGGTGTTAGTAAGTTTTGAGCGTCCGCGAAATATTTTGTTTTATTAATTATCTTTGTAAAACAAGCATATGGTGCAATAGGAAAAGTTTCAATTGCACTGACAATGTTTAGCAAACGGAGTGTCGCATCTTTGGGGTGGACGGTTCTTTATGTACCACACTGTCGATCATAAAATGTTGCACAACAGCACCGTGATAAGCCACTTTTCCATCTATTTACAGTAACTACTGCCACCTTGAGGCAATTTTATACATTGCGTAAATCGGTCTATCGAAGAAACGAGCAAAACTGAGTAAAAAACGTGGTTACAGTAGCGCACGGACTGGAAAAATCTTTCGGGGTTCGATGTGACACTTTCTTTCTGTGAACTTTAAGTTCATTTTGTTTCTCCATTGATTTGTTTTTATACAGTGAATATTCCGCTCGAGTAGTCGCATACGATCGACAAATTATTACTGCCTGAAAAGCGGGCATGCTCTTACAATTGTACTTAGCTGTTGGACGTTGAGTGATATTGCTTCTGAATTGATCGACGGACAATAGATTGGCTCTTCGGTGAATAAGTTCTTTGACAATTAAAATTGTCCCACTGTTTACAGTTCAACCGTCTGGTTAACGTTTCTATTCACGAAACTGTTAGTCACTTAAAGCTATATGACAGCTGACAGCCGCGAATAGCAAACGACACATTGGACAATAAAATGAAACTGGGTTGAAAACGAAATCGCAGGTAACTTTATCAGTACGTTTATGTTGCATACATTATATCCGGATATATTGCGCTATATCACATCTAGTGCATACTACAGAATATAAAATATTCATGATCACAATCAATCGATTACAATTACCGCTAATACGTGTATAGGTGTATACGTGAATAGCTGAATTCACTAAAGAAGAAGATTCAAGACCGAAATTTATAAAACATAGGTGTGACGTCACATTTCATCAACGTGCCACTGTACGGAAAAGTCGATTTCATTTGTGATTATGTACCAAGAAAACATCAACGTGAAAGGTGCAGTGACGAAACTGTAGCGTCTCTTCCGGGGATGCAATGGAAATACGTGTTTTTAATTTCAGGGTAATTATTGTCGCCAGGTATACGGTGTTGCCATGGAAAGTCCACTGTGACCCATACTGGCGGATCTGTTTATGGCAAGCTTTGAAAAAAGCTGCTGGATGCTACCAGCTTTATACAGTTCTATGGAATATATGTTAACGATAATGTTCCAATCCGCAACTATAAACACAAATGTGTTAACCTTTTCCACAAACTCAAGACCGTGCATAGAAATAGAAAGCTTCCCATCCAGCACGGATGTGTCAAATGCTTCGAATTTCTGGAATTGCTGATAACCAGACACCAGGATGACAGTGTGCTCGATCAATAAACCGTGGATATGTGTGATCGGGCTCGTACCTACAATTAACTAGCTTTGTTCCACTGAGTTACGAACGTGGCGTAGTGAGAACGATGTACAATAGAGCCTGTAGATTGTGTACACCCGACACACTAGGCGACCCGATTGATCTGCTAAACAGTGTTTTAGTCCAGTGGCTATCCAAAGGCGTGTCTGAAACGACATTGCACTGTACACCAGCAAACACAGGTAATAATATCCGTCGCGAAATGCAAGGTTTTCTTGAAGCTATCATTGTTGGGCGATGACTTGGTCGAGCTGTTTGCACGTCGCCTCAGTTGGGTAATCAAACAGTCATATCATGAATGTAAATTAACAGATACGGAATGGAAACTGACGGAATGTGACTGGGTATGTACGAAATCGGCGTTACAAGCATTATATCAACAATAACAGCGCTTATTTCAGAGCTGAATACAAAAAGAAAATTATATTTAACACGACTGAATAAACTGTCCAGAGAGTTTTGCATTTATTCCGTTGACAGCTTGCAACACCGAACTCTTGTTGCTCTTGATGGACCACATTTGCCTTATAGTTTCGTCCGCATCATGCACAATTCATTTTCAAACAGTCATACTGCGCTAGTCCTATATGGAGCAATGACAGGCCGGAACATTTATTTCCACTGCACTCAATGGTCGGAACTGTTCGGGACAGCCTAACCGCCTAATATACATTCACATGGTTCTTCTTACTGCTTCCTGTGGCCTTGGCCGTAAAATGCAAAAAAACTTATAGGGTTGTTAGCCCCACTGTTTCTCGTCCTTTCTCGTCATGCATTTCGGACAACCGTATTACGTTGGCATCTATGGTAACCACTGGCCGCTCATCGCTGTCCGACTACCATGACTGGCGTTGTCTTCAAATCTGTTTTGCATTTTCAATGATTAACGATTCTGCATATGCGCTCCGGTGCCCTACACGGAACGAAATAGAATTTACTCGAAGCTACGAAGCGTTTTGTGTGCGCAAATTTGCCGACGGAATTGCTCATTTTACACGTGGATTACGTGTTTATTGGTGTCCCAAATGCATTCCCCATAGCAATTCACGTGTTCTCCAACCACTACACGATGGTTGACTAAGTCACTAGTAATACAGTTATCATTGTTTCCGTCCGCTACGGAATCAACTAAGCAGTGAAACAGAATGCCAGCGTTGTTCAAGTTCATCGTAAACTGAAGGGCGCTTACTAATGATAGTTATTTTTCTGTGATAAAACGAAGTGCATTATTAAGGGCAGCAAAAATCGGCGAAAACCTATTCAAACAAAGAATGAAAGAAACTGTTATTTACCTTAAATATATCTGATATAATAAAAAAATTGTTAATACCAGTAGCGTTACATCAGTGACAAAATCTTTCAAAATCTGATAGTATTTCAGTAAATTGTTTGGTGATATAAACCGAAAAACGTCGACTGTAAATAACTGTCATCTGAAGACTATTCATCGTTCAAGGTGGGGACTGATGAATCACGATGAAAAACAGGTTAAAGCTACACGCCTTGCAGGTGATCATTTTGGGATGTTATTTCATCACATATATAGTTTCAGTTTCACCAGCTACCTTTCTAAATCGTACCCAGAAGTTGCAATACTACATGTAAATCAATACCATTTCAATCCATAAAAAACGCGGATTCAGGTGATCGACGCAAGACAGCCAGACTCATTAGATCACACCTGAGCATTAGGATTAATCAATGTTTCCTTAGCGTGACTTCTGTTAATCGATCAAACAAAACAGTCATGCGAAAAATGGTTTTCCTGTGACAATGTGCAAAATGTTACACGAAATCCATTGCAAAGTGTGAATACGGTACAAGTTCCATTTTACATTTTGAGAATCATAAACTTTACACGTAAGATCGTGAAGTTTGCACTCGATTATGTTGCAGATGCAATCGATTGTACCTGGTGACTGACTACATCGCCAATTATCAAATAGTCGAATCTTATCAGTTGGAACAAACACAAAATTGAGATGAGAAATAGTAATGGACGTTTTTTTTCATTTTCACTTCGTCGCATAGCTTGATTTACTCCGAGTAAATTACTCCACAGTTGTAAAAACATACTTTCAGAACATCGCCCATCAGAACAAATTTCGAACAGAATAATTTCACATTGGACGGAAAAAAGTGTATTATGTTTTGCAGTGTTCCAGATCTTTTAGAAAATCCTACAACTTTCTTTCAGGGTGAAAGGTTCTTTTCATGATACTGTGTATTCTTTCCTTCCTGCGCAAACATGCTGGCAGGTCATGAGTGAATCTAATGTTATTATATAACGAACGTTCGATGGAATTTACCACTTTGCACAACTTTTCTACTTCCATTAAAGCATGGATATTTAAACATAATGCGCATTTTAAAAATAATTATTACCTGATATAGAGAAAAGAAACAACTGGTGGAACTAATTCATTTTTATAATGTTGACAAAAGTTTCAAACGCGGTTGGGAACGTTAAGAACGACTCTCGTAGAATTATGAGCTCAACTACTGGTGTCATTGTGAATACCTCGTTCAGGGGACCTCAACCAAAACCTTTGCAATAAGGTTTTGGATGGATGACACGCCTGCGGTTTTTGAATGATTATGTTCTGTGAGCGTTTAGAGACTCAGTTTACTTGAAACTTCTGAAGAATATGACATGTATATTATTCAAGGTGTGCGGCTCTGTTGAACGAACACGAATCCTATGGGAATAAATAAATTCTATACTGAAACGTGAACAGAAACGTTTAAGCGGTTATATAAGTCATTGCCATTGAAGATCAGATATCACGTGGTCTGTCGATGCTTAGTTAACATATTTGTATCCAGTCAGAAATTAGAGGAATCCAGTTGGATTTATTGAAAACACCCTGCAAAAGCTCAGTCAAAAGGACGTTCAGGAAGCTTTCGAAAAAATCCGAGAAAGCATCCATCTGGTTGGCAAGTTCCTCTTCGGAAACAAACCCTCTCCCGTTTGTGTGTCCTCATCGTTCTCAGTTGTAACGTCCGATCTCCTATCGGAAATATGGCCGATCTTAGCAGATTAATCAAGCTACAGGAATATGCACAACTTGGTGTGATTATGCCTTGAGAAAGTTGACTCCATACATGAAATTGAGGATGAAATATTACTGCTGGATGGTTTCGCTGGCTATCGTGTTGATTGTCCTGTTCTTTATTCCAGACGTGGTGGTGGTGCTGTCATCATGTTTGTAAAAATCAGTGATGTCTTCTGACAAAAACCGTTTTTCTTCCTCCAGAAGTTATTTAGGCGCATCAGCAATTCGATGTAAGCCCAAACATTTCAGCTTTTTTCGGTAACTGATTCTTGTACATGTGCATACAGCCCCCACTTGCTCATCTAATGTTCTTAATGATTTTTAGGACTCTCTTTCAACTACACTGATTCATTATGTAGACACTTCACTCTGCATCACTTGTGGTGACTGCAATCATTCCGATACCGTTTCCTCACCCCCTTGGATCTTGAAAAGATTTTGTCTTACCCCACAGGGTTTGATGCACATCAATATTTGGGTTTTATCAAATTTCCCAATTTACTTCTTGTAGAACGCCGCCCGCATTGGGGATGACTCATCATTCTATTTTGAAGTTTTACCCAATTATATTCAGCAGAACAAACTATAGTTTCTTTCCTCGGAGCCGTGAACACAAGCTTCAAGTAAGACAGCGCAATCCGGAATACCTCACACGGTCAAGTGAAATAATCAGACTCTCCGACCTTACTTTGTTTTCTAATCTCAACTCTACCGTTTCTCTGATCAATTAACAAGCTACTTAAAATTGTGTTTCGATGTTTCTTGTCCCTCAGAGACAATTTGTATCCGCATGCCTAAAACAACTCCGTCTTAGAAAGGAGCGTGCCTTCAAACCGCAAAAGCGCGACGAGGTGCGCTTCCTTTCTAAATCAATCCGGGCTGAACTTTGATGTCTAAACTCTTTATAAGCCTGAGCTCGGCTTGAAAACAAAGGTTGTCGAAAGACCTGGTAAATCCTCATGAAAATGTGTGGCATGAAACTCACACATCTGATGCGGTGGACACGTGTTCTGAATCAGAGATTCATCAATAGTGAAACCGCTCTTACTGCTGTACCTAATGGTTATAAAATAAACATCACTGATCTCGTCTCCAGCGTTACACCTGTCGATATTTATCAAGGGTTGGCTCGAATAAATCCTCACACGTTCTGTGGCTCCGACGGAGTCTCACTCGCTGTCCTGAAAGAATGTGCTATCTTCCTTTCCCCTAATCTGTGTGAAATTTTTAATGAATGTATTTTGCAGCAACATTTACCGGACTGTTGGAGAATAGCCTCTATCATCTCTGTACCAAGAAAGCATCCTCAATTGTTGTTTTGAATTTATTTGAGAGGCTCATCGTAACGACTCTGTCCACACAATTCAATGTTTATGACTCGAAGCAGTTTGCAAACACCCATTCCTGCGGTGCCCTGGATGTTCGGGCTCACCTGCCCCACATTGTTTTATGCAAAATCAAGTTTGTGGACAAATGCTTTCTTGACAACAGTTATACTTTTACCACAATTAATCGACAAATTTTGCCAAAAATGCACTCTCTTTTAGGATGGAGTTCAACCTTCTGCGGTTGAATTCTTGGCCACCATTTATCCAACCGTCAATAGTTCATAGGCTACAAAGAGCACACATCTTCAATACTGCTCTCCTCACAAAGCTTACTGCAAGGTGCTATTTTATCCCCTTTTCTATCTTGTGCCCTTATCTCCTATATGCTGTGAGCAATTCTTCCCCTCTCGGTAAGTATGCACACGATATATTATTCGGATTGTCCTACCCCAATTCATCATTTCAAACCACTCTACAAGAACACACATCTGCATTAGATGAATGGTCTCAACAAAGGAACTTCCAATTGAACCCCAAAAATAAATTTACGTCATGTTTTTCCATTTAAAAAAGGCCAGTGTATGNCCAGCCCGCCATTATCTATCCTCAGTGAACAGATGGGACGACAACCGACTGCGAATACCTTTGCGTTATTTTCAACCATATTTCTCACCTTAGCCGACCAAGCTAATGACGCTTTTATGAAGGTCAGGAGGCTCAAGTTTTATTACTTAGGTCTGAATCACTTCCCATCCCAAACCACCTCATAACGCCTTTTTTAATTTGCTTGCGTTTTACCCCACTGGTTTTATTGGCTCCCTGTTATCTTCCCGGGTCCTTTTAACGAGGACCTCAAACCCCTATCCCGATCCCTCATATTTCTGTCAGTGTGTAGTCTGGTACCACGGGAACATCTGGCACAGGATGTTGTAACACCACGTCAAATCCTGTAAAACATTCTCCAACAAAACGTTATCTGATAGTTCCCAATTTCTGTATTCCGCATTCAGCCAATGCCTTTCTCACTCAGCCACCCGTGCCACTCACATACTTATAATGCCAAATTCAAAGTGAAATTTTATTATGGGTGATCTAACAAAGCTAAGTCTTATCATGCCCCAAAAGAATTTTACTGAATCTTTTGGATAACTCCAAAAAGAGAAAATAGCAGTCATAATAATGTGAATGATCACTCACGGATGTCAAACTTGTAGGTGGTTCAATGCTCCATCAAGTAGCGATGAACATATTTCAACTGTAGGAGCACACACTACATCAGATGGAAGAGAATTTTATACGCCGCACACTGACTGAAAACGAGTGATGCCGGCACTCAGGGTGACTGTTCTGGGTCTTCAACTTTAGTGGATGACCCCTGAGGTGATCATTATGAGACAAAGTCAGCAGATAACAGCAAAAGTGGTTGGGTTGGTGCAGTGCGTAATATGCCAATATTAGATCCCCTCGAATTCGGCGGTATCGGGATGAGTGGAGTCCCAATATTTGCAGTCTTTCGGAGTATGTCTATTTATGCAGACCTTTTACCAAGTTCGTTGCCAGCCTTTTCGGATGTTCTGGAGCCTTTGTGTCGCTGTTCAACCATGAATTCCATACTTGAATGGTGTACTCCGTGTGTGTCCAAACTAACGCTAATAACAAGCGTGGGGACAGTGCTCTTTCGAACTGCTCGAAAACACGTCTGATTAGTCCAACTTATTTCATAACCATGGATGATGCTTTGGTGCAGTGTGTGAAACATCCTACGTCCTCCTGTATCTGAACTTCCAAATCCCTTTCATCAGTGGCATGTGGTAGTATTTGGTTCCCCAGAACATAGGAGAAACGAGTCTTATGCCACATGTAAAAGCTCTGCATTTGAAAAAGTTGAACTTGATGTCGTTTGCGATCGACCATGGGTGGGCTGCGTCGATCGTTTGCCGCTGGGCTATATGATCCTCAGGATGTGTTACAGTTTTCCAGATCTTAACATCGTCTGCAAATAGCAGTGTATTCGGCCCAAGGATATGTGGTAGATCGTTTATAAATGCAAGAAAGAAACGAGGCTCAGTGCGGATCTTTGAAGAACCCCCCGGGCGGTCTGTTGTCCCGTATATCGCCAGATTTCCAGCAAACCATTAGCTAGTTGCAGAAAATCTGTACAAAATGCTAAACTAAATCAATAATAAACACCCGGGTATGCCAGTGCTTTCTGATGCTCCTGTCCGTTTTCACCTTCATTTGAATGTTGTATTATAATGTATCTTTTTACTTTTTGTTGATAGACTGTGGTTATGTGGTTGCTGAATATTCCCCTGTAGAGGTGTATAAGGTCATTCCTTGATTTGACTTGACTTGCATCATCGAAGGTAAATAGTTCGGTGGCAAATCGAATGCATCATCAAGGAAGGGGGAGGGACATGTTTTCAAACAGTGAACAGTCAACGATTTCCGAAGTAGTGAAAACCAGATGTAAGGCAATATAGAAAGCTTTGGGCTTCTAAATATATGAGTAGTCTGATACAGACTCCATATTCTCGAAGTGTCCATCAAACTTATTGGATTTACATATTTTATATTCGTCCATTGCATCACTTATTCAGTTTTATTTATCTTACATGTACACTTGAGTAGGTTTCGAAATATTTACAGAAAGGAGCGATTTTTTACTCAAACGTATAGTTGGCTCTTCATGTTTATCTTTGTTTCGTTCATTTTGGCTCTATAATATCATGTTGCTATTTCTCCTTCTTTCGTACCCACGCTGTTTGCCCCATTCGGGAATAGAAAAAAATAAGAGAGAAATAGAATCCATTGGTGTTTGACTTATTTACAAAACGAACCAAATCAATGACAGCTTTCATCTGCTCATTGATTCTTTTGGTATTCAGAGTATCATTTATCCGTCACAGAGCTTAACAAGAAGTTGATATTTTGTACATTTTATCCAGGGTCATTTGTCCCCCTTATTCGGTCAGTCATTGTTGTTTTCTATGTGAGCAGAACACAGAAGTAAACCGAAGTTGTAATCGCGTACATTCCTGGTAATGACACCCCAGCGAAGAGTTAGTTATGCATTGTTTTACCAAGGAAGAGATATAATTACTCAGCGTTCTCAAGTCAAGTCAGTTAAGTCAAAGTAAGCTTTATGCATCCTTACGGTGAAGTTCCAGCGATGTTTCACGATATTACAGTGCAATTCGTGGAATGACATCAGAGTGTGAAAAGGTTAAATAGAAAAACGACAGCAAACTTCAATCAGGAAGACGATAGCGGCAGATAAAAATGAATAAATAAACTAAATAATAAGGTGTCCCATCAAACCCGTAATAACTGGTGCCCGATTTACTAAAAAGCGTGCGATAAAAGAGAATGTTTCTGTGTATGAAAATGTGTGCCTATAATAGAAGCGGGTATAAAGGGGTGACATGGAATTAACAAGTGTGTTGTGTAAGCAGTGATCTTCGTTGTTCAAGTTTCTGTCGCCTTTTCCTTTACATTGCTTCGATGTGTTATCACACAGTAAAATCAACTAGGATATCCCTGACAATGCCACCACATGGGGATAGTAGTTATATAAACCAGGGAATTTGTACACAATCTTCTATTAAGCCGGGAAATAATGAGCGAATGAGGCAGGATTCATAGTACCTTGAATTGTGAAATTACGTTCAGGGGAACAGGAAGCGTCCTAAGAGCGAAAGCATGAAAAAAGTTAACTAACCTTAAAGTTAGCCTTCTCTACATGTAAGATCCAAGAAAGAGATTGTAGGATAGAACGAGTCCGAAGTATCTATCGGAGTCAGGTTTGATAATGATGTGACTGTTTTTCACGAGGTTCGGCAAATAATTAAAGGTAGCTTGACAGCGGGTGCCAGATCAAAGGCTGCGGGAAACGGAGGGGCACCCAATCCCCACATCATCCCCATAGTTAC
Organism: Echinostoma caproni; assembly: GCA_900618425.1. Taxonomy (NCBI): domain Eukaryota; kingdom Metazoa; phylum Platyhelminthes; class Trematoda; order Plagiorchiida; family Echinostomatidae; genus Echinostoma; species Echinostoma caproni. Next base: position 94,926 of record UZAN01039869.1, read on the forward strand.
AGGCAATGAAGTTAGTAGGGACAGGTATGTTGCTTATGCACAAGGGAAAAAAAAGAGAGCCGAAATGACACCCTGAAAGACGCCAGAGTTAACATAAGGAGATGACAACATTTTTCAATGGCATAAGTTAAATGGCGTCCTAAAAGGGAAGTCGCTTACAAGAAAGTTTACCATATCGGATCCTAAGCTGCAAAGGGTAAGACATTGAGTGAGAATTTGGCAGTCAAGAGAATCAAAGGCGTTGAGATAGTCAAGAAACACAAGGCGAACAGTTTTAGTTTCAAGAACAGAGGCAAAATAATGAGCAACATACGCGACAACGTCACCAGTCGAAAGGGTTTACTTATGAGTGAACTGATAGGGATCAAAAATATCAGAGAGGTTCAAAGACTTTCAACACGGCTGGCGTACATGTAATCTGTGGATATTTTGAAGAACACTTCTTGCGAATATGTCCGGTCCGGGTAGCCCTTCAGCAATCAGGGAATGTTCCGGAGGATATAGACAAATTAAAAAACTCTGAAACTGGTGTTGAAAAGTCTTCAGTCCAGGTATTACATGCGCAAGCAATAATGAGTGCGGTAAGTGGGCTTCGTTTGACATGAGCGGCATCGAAACATCGACAACCTCAGTCGAACAAACACGGTTGGAACATACTGGTGGCAAATACAATTATGATATATTTGTTGAAATATCCCAAAGATCACTGATAAAACCAGTAAAGCGAAGAATACTTTTGGATTACTCATTCTCAAGCTTCTACATTATTATCTGATCAAAAGATGCCAACAAAAGTCACGATTTACAAAATAAACCGGGGTGGGAGAGGGGAATTACAGGGTTGTAATCACTTGTCTGAGCAGATTACGGGACACGGTAATTCAGTCTTCGTTTGGTCCTCTCAATTACGTCATATTGTCGGGCCATGGCATACTCAATACTTGAACGATCCGTTTTCATTTGCACAGTTCGGGGTGGTGGATACGAATCACTAACGCCTCGGCTGTGCAAAGCATTATTTGCCGCAATTGTTTGGTCAGATTAATAGGAGTTCTGAAAATTTCCTTAAATGCCCTTCGACATCTACCCCGAGAATATGACGTAATTAACCATTGTTCAGAGAACCAAACAAAGACTGAATTACCGCGTTACGTAATCTGCTCAGACAAGTGATTACAACCCTGTAATCCCCCTCTCCCACCCCGGTTTATTTTGTAAATCATGACTTTTGTTGGCATCTTGTGATCATATACTACTGTAGAAGCTTGAGAATGAGTAATCGAAAAGAATTCTTCGCCTCTCTTTTTTCATTTATAAAACAAATATATTTTTTTAGAGATGTCGCCAATGTTTTACTCCAAGATGAAATGATTTCGGCCGATTGTCATGGCGGTATTTCGCGGCTAGATGGTGTATTTTATTCTCAGTCGCGAAGCTCATTTATTATGTGCGCCCGTTTTGCGCACTGTCTTCTCAATGATCAACAGCACAACGGATTCACGGTTTCGGCGTCCAATCCAATCCTATCAGTGTGTTCAGCTGAGGATTCGACATAGAACAAAATTTTATAGCTGAACGAGATTGTGGGATGGTCGAAGTCATTTAATTTGAGCTACAAACGGTGATCAATACGAAATTCATAGGGCTCGTTTCCTTCTGAACGTGCCACAAATCCATGGTCGACTCTTCAATATCTTTCGAAGGAGAGTAACCCCTGAAACAAACGTTTTCACTTATTTTTGATTCTGCAAATCATCATTAGTGCTAAGCTATCCGGAATTCCTAAGAACATGACCAACCAGAATGATCAGCCCTAATTTTAACGAAAGATAGAATCACGTATTCATCCGGCTGTTTGAAAGTTGATAATGCTCAGCTCTCTTGAGAAACGCCATGAAGGGCTACACTAAAAGGAGGACACATTTCGGGGTACATACCCTTTTTTGGTTCTCGATGACGAGTTCCCTGCTCTTCTCGAGGTTAGTCGGCACTGCATTCCATGGTTACCGCAACCCAAATGCGGAATCGTAACGGTTGTGAACACTTTTCACGTGTTCAGTTAAGTTTCCCTGGGCGTATTTTTCCAAATATGACCCCCAGTATACGAAGCCTATAATTCATCCGTGGTACAGAGCACCACCACTCTGAGAAGTTCCGGAGGCTACTTCAAATAATTTGTAAGCACCGTGCAATCCAGTGTGTTGCATTTTAAACCCTTTTCTGATCACCAGTTTCGAAGACTCAGTGGCTACTTTGGTAAACAAGATCGCATCCGTTCATATATCAGAAAGGTTTTCATTCTCCTATATACGAGTGGAATTGAGACATCCAGACCAAATGGTGTTAGGAGTCATCGAAAAATGGATGCCTCATGTGTTGTTTTATTGTGACTGTTATAATGTTAGTAACACAGCAATGTCGATAGAGCATTATATTTGCCGACGTTTTGGTTGCTGTGAGTAAGCCGATTTTGATTGTAAAACTTGCTTTGAGAAAGGTTACCATAATGTAACCGAAACGTGGGCGAAAATAATGCTCTACCGACATCGATGTGTTATTACCATTATAACAGTCACAACGAACTGAAACAAATCTGTTATTCTTGCTCGGAATTCCGACCAACTTCATCAACCTTTATGTCAGAATGTCAAACAGTTATATGATTTGAATAAATTATTTACTTCCGGAATAGGCAAGTTAATTATGGAGACCCGAAACAAGTTAAATGGACAACCAATGTCAAGCCTGAAGTTCCAGCTGTAAAAACACCGAAAGCTGCCAATTAATTACGAGCTACCGACTGCAGAATAAGATGAATGTGAGAATACCAAGGTTGTCATGCGTACGGCTTCTGTTCAGTGATAAAACTCGGTTTTGTTGCACGCATTTTGCATGTCAAATGTTTGTTAATTTACCGTTTATTTTGAAGAATCGCTTAGTTATGATTCTTCGTATGTGACATTGGTGAATGCGCTTCATTGAATCAATCCGTAGTGGGATATTGCAATATTTTGTAGAATAAAATACCTATGTATTATTTCAGTTAAAAATTATTTTCGAAACACATGAGATACGTGTATGTGCATATCGAAAGGTTTTGCGACCAAGTGTCTAGTTTTGATTTCGATGAATAAAATAAGTGAACTTTTACAATCAATGTTAGCTTTCAGCCATTCAAGTGTGCATACCACAAAGCCCAAATTTTTTTTTGTAAGTGTACAGAAAATACAAGACAGGAAAAAAAGAAGAACCCTTGTTCACACCCACATAAAATATTCATTCAATCAATAAAGTCATTCATAGCCGTGTGTAAAACATGATGGACAAACGTTGATTGTATGTATTGTCGAACGAGTCCGAACAAGAAGCAAAATATACAACCCGGCTGGAATAAAACTGTACCAAAGAGAAATTCAGCAGCACGCACGGTCAAATTCGTATGCAGGAGAATAATGGCATGCGTCCGGCAGCAACTGTAATTTGCACTGGTTCCATGCTGAAGAGAAACAACCAATCGAACTCGCCACACCACACAACATATCACATAGCTGCTACGATGCGATAGAAATATTTCACGCCAAAAACAGAAGCTCCGAATCCACATGATTAACGTCTTTCTGACGAACCAGGGAAATAAGTTTAATTAGTACACTCGACCTGTAAAGGAGTACAATCAATCTTTTGTTAACGAATATACGTCTCGTTTCGTTTATCATCCTGTTGAATGGACCTCCTAAAGCAGGATTTACATAAATGTAATGCTCTTTTATACTGTTTAGTGAAATCTGAATAATTGAAGCAAATGAAACAGCGTTTTCTGCCCACTTGGTGATATTTAATGTTAACAAATTATTAAGGAATTTATGTATTGAATGCGAACAAAAAGCGTGTAAGGTTATATCAGGGTAATAATGAATTATCATCGGATCAATTGGGGCAAGTGAAAGGACAACTAAAGACATTATCTTCGCAATACATTTGGTGAAAACGAAGCAAAGAACTTCAGTTTGGATATGTGACTGGGATTCGTAACGACATTGATGGGAACGGCACACGTGATCCGCAAACTAATAGTAGTTGGTTAATGATTTTCCACATTAACAGTAATTTCTTAGTTCACCTGTTCCCTTCTCATTTCAGTTAGATGGCATGATTCATAGATCAGTCTCATATAAGTCTCATTGAAAAAAATATTTCTTATCCATCTGAAATTGTTTTATTATGGCGGGAACCACAAAAGGTGATCCACTTCAAGCGTTCAAACTCGATTTCTTTACAACACAGCATATAATTATATTCGGTCAACAAAAGATTTGTTTTCTATATCAAGCTCAGAATATCGCGCTGTATAAAAACACAAGGGTTTTCCACATGGAAATTTAATTTAAACTCTCGTTTGGTTATTCTTTGATCAGAGAATAACCTTTCGGTTTGTGAACAATTGAGTAACTGAACGGCTTCTGAAAAGAATCTACTCTATTTTAGCATTCTCTTCACGCTGTGTACAACATTCAGCTACCCGTTATAACTCACAGCTTATTCATGCATGTCCCGGAACCCCCCATCCACTCCCCTGGTGATAGTTCTATTACTACAACGT
>UZAN01039870.1:17657-38380 GCA_900618425.1 Echinostoma caproni
TTTTGGTGCAGGTAATAATATTAGTTGACCAATGAGGCAGGCATACTTCATCTCAGTTGCTGGCTGTCATTGCACAGCACAAGAAAGTGAAAAGAAAACAGTTGGAAGTACCAGCGGGTTTTGTCCCTCATCGCCAGGTACTTGAACGACAATCTAAGCGGATTAAACCCCGCATCCTAGGCACAGCGGAAGCAGTGGGAATTCGCGTTCACACACACGTTTCTTGTGTGAAGAATAATATCTGAAGTGTTTGTAATAACCGACAAAGATCATTAGATAGCTGTTTCGTCCTGTTTCGGACTGGTCAGCAGGGCCTATATTTTGTATCTCTGTCAGCACTCAAAGCGCAAACATTCGANAGCCCTGAGCTTCACGGTCGACGGTTATCCCCTTGTGCGAATGGCTCGATCAATTTTACAGTAGCAAGAACATCAAGAGTGCCTGGTACCTCTTAACAAACGAATAGGCTAATCCAAGCTTGATACTCTGAAACAATATATCAAGTCGTTCTGTCTCCCGTGACCGTCCACCCTCCATATTTAACTCCTCCATCCGAATTTGTCTCTCACCAGGACCCGATACCATACGGAAAAGAGTAAATGCCATTCATTGTTTCAAGTTTATTTCATATTTTATACATCTTATCAGTTGTCTCCATTTTCATTACAGTTATATACAACTTTGATGTACTATCCAAAGAATACAAACCACTGAAAAAAAAACTTGTTCACTACTGGTGTTCAATTCAAAACATGTATTCATGGTCTAATGAGATGAATAGAAAGAACTCTTTTTGCATTCGCCCGTATTCAGTATGTCCTCAGACTCGTTCATTTTATTCAAATAATTAAGAGTATCCAAATGAACTCACGGGAACTGCATCAATTTTTATCGGAATGGTTTCTTTGCCAAGGATGACCAGATTTATTGCGAACGAACTGAATAATTGGGAATTCGTACTGAATGATATTCTGAAAAAGAAAACGTGAAACATGATTTTGTTTTTTTAATAAATACATGTCAGGTCGTTTCGATTGCTGTCTACAAATCAGTCGTTCTGTCGTAATAGACAAGATTAATAAAAACTACATAAAATTTCCAATTGACCTGTGGCTTCGACCCTCGCCGATATGATAACTATGGTTTAGTAAGCGGTCATGCAGAAATACGCCAGTCAGTCAATCGGTCGATCACTTCCGAATTCGTAATTTAGTCTGCAACTAAGTGAATGGGGGCTAGCTTTTTTTCAAATACGCACTTTTAGGCACAGTGGAGATTAATAGAATTTGTACACACAGGATTTCACTTTTGCACCAGTAATGTCAGGGCCGTAAGCGTTTCTCAATTAGACTGAACAGGTAATCGGAAAAGGGAATCAGCATTCGAATGAGTCTTCTCTACATCAAAATGTTCCGCCTGACTTTTGTGTTTATTTTCAATTTCAAAGAAATCGATTCACTGCACAACGAACATTTCGAAGCATCGTTACTTATAAAGGCAATTTAAAGACTGTAATGGGGAATATTACATCAAATACAATTAAATAAACAACAAGCAAATATTTTTTTAACGTGATTCCATGACAGTTGCAGCGAATTTCAAAATGCACTCCGCAACATATGTTTTGTACCTCCCTCACCCGGTCTGGATTTTTAAAGGATAGTACCTTTTAGGTGATCCATGATAACTATTGTTGCGTGAGATTATAGTGGCTAAGTGAAAATACCGAAATAACAAATTTTTTCAGAAAAATGTTAGGAAATGGTTTGATAAACGATTGTAACCTAAAGTTAGATTGGAATAAGCAACTTTGCATTGATTGCAGCTATTTTCCCCTTGTATTACCCCGATAGGCATTTTGAACAAATCTTTTATAATATTACCTCCTAGCACTGTGGTGATAGACAACCAGTCCTATTCCTCTAGTTAATCGTTCCTATTCTGTATTCTCATATTGGATTTATACACCTATCTTTAAGGTTCTCTATCACATGAAGTTTCTGTCTATGCGGATTAGCCTAGTTGCGTCAATCATGAGACAAAAATGCACCTCCTCACAAGAGCAACAAACTCTTATCCATAACCGTTCGACTGATCTACTATTACTCCTTCCTTGACCAGGTCGTTTGTTGTTCGACATGCCCAGCCCGATCCAGTTTTATTTTCTTCTCAGTACTAAAGTTGATGGCATTCGCCTCCACCGTCCATATGACGTGAATTTCGGTCCATCTTGTAAGAACTTCCAATTTGATGGATGGTTAGCGCTGTTCGTCTTTCCATTTGCTTAATCTATGGTTCTTCCTTTATACTTGTCGAATCAAAACTGTTTCATTGAAGAGCTACTTTCCTTCCGAAGCCTGGCTCATGGAATCGGTGACTAAATGTATAAAAGTACATTTATAATTATTTTAAAGATCACGAAGAGGGCAGCTTATTCAGACCCGTTCCTCTTCCGGCTGCTGTGATCGCTTTACACATCGCAACACAACTTCTCTCATTTTCAACATGCTAAGACTGATTTGTTTGTACTGAACTGCAATGCGGCAGGAGATGTTAACCAATTTGGATTCATTTTTTCAATTTACAAGACTGTAAGCATTACGCAGGGTTGAACCCTTTGAGCCTAAACTATCGCTTTCAAGCACCACAAATCCTGAGTGCCAGATTCATTCAATAAGTAACAGTACTGTGAGAAAAGTATGCGGTTAAAAGGATACCATTCTCACCTGGTTATTTGAAACAACATTCTAAAGATAACATTCATTTACAGTTTTCTGCAAACGTTCATTCTACGACTGCATCAAAGACTAGAGGGTTCACCTGTTTGAATCATTAGAGTTTTGTTTTTTACATGTCCATGATCTTCCCGGGAACTAAGCATACATCCACTTCTAACACCGGTACTTTCAATTGCGGAGTCGGAAACATTCAGTTTCAGTTTCGCCTCAAATCAGTTGGTTCACGACACCGATCCCGATTAAGTGGCTGAGTTCAAATAATCTTAGAATGTAACCAAATACCTCCAATCACCACTGGCGTAAAACGGGAAAAAATAAATGAAACAACGGTTAGTGTGAGGAACCAGTTTTTCCAGGTTGCCTTAATGCAGACGTCGTCTGAAACTTACTGCTCTTTACTGACATACTTATTTTACTTTCGCATGAGTTTCGTTCACCGAAATAACAATTGTTCTGATGAGCGATAACTTTGACTAGAACATACACCTGTTTAGAGAATTCCTCTTTTCAGTCGAAAAAGTACCCTTTTCTATTTAATTGACTTCATATCTTTCTCGCTGGACAAAATTTATAATGATTGATTAAACTGCATACGTCAAAGATGGTTTGTGGCAAGCAAAGACGTCGATTCGTCAGTGCGAGGATGATGTTCAATGCATGATCCAACAGCCAACGGGGAAATCTGATCAACTAAACTGAATCCCTTAGCCTAATCCACTAGCATTTAGTGGTGAATAATGGTAAATATAAAATGTCTCACAAGCTCGGTGCATTTTACAGATGGTAAGGCAAATACCCTACGTGTGAATTCGAAACAGCTAACTGGTCACGTTTGTGCGGTTTGTTTCTAGTTCCACCGTAAATCACTGATATTTTGCGTTAGCAAATGTGATGTTAATTTAATATTTTGAATACAACACAATGTAGCGAACAAGACTTCGATTTGAGTGATTTTCTTTGGCTAATACATTGTAATTTACGTAACTCGGATAAAATACAGGGGAGGCTGGAGACTTTAATTACAAAAATAATACTAATAAATTAATAAACCTAAAAAAATATAAATATTGTCTACTGATTCCGGTGAGGTGTTTATTCCGAATCTGTGAAATAATACGATGGGAGGGTGAAAATTGGATGATAGGAGGCTCATAGGCGATACAATGTCTTCATGTGTTGTTTTTGAGCATATAAGGGTGGGTTATGAATGCGAATTCTCACTGCTTCTGCTGTGACCAGGATGCAGTGCTTAATCCGCTTAAAGTGCTTTTTCACAAATCTTCATAATCAATATACGTGTTACAAAGAAAGAGAGTACCTACGGAAAATATCTTCGAGAAAGATTCCAAGAGAAATGGGTGATGACGTGGCCTTCAAAATAATACCAAAAAGCTGTTGAAAGTTCTTTCACCATTGTAAGTCTGCTTTCGTGTGATTGCTATGGTTTCGACTGAAACAATTTAGGGCCAGAACTCGTGATTTTTATTTTTTACATGAGCGATTTGGATTGTTTTGCATTTCTCTGGTTCTCAGGCAGGTTTCAGATAGTCTCTGACTAACCAAATTTATTTATTTTAAAAAACCTAGACATACACGATTTTATTAAAGCTTTTGAAGAACATCCAACAAATAATACTCAGAGAATAACTATTTTTTTCCTGAACTTGATAACAGTCAACCGGGCAACATATTTCAAATAGGGTTGTTAATTTCGAGAAAATGAGATGTTTTGCGTAAAAATAATATGACTGACTCTCAGCCGATACATTGCGAGATGGTGAGCAACAAGTTATTTCGGACCGATTGACCGAGCCCGAGGACTGCGGAAAACAAAACTGTAAAAGAGGTGCGAAAACTCATCTACGCCTAGAAGCAACAACAGAAACAGTGTTTCACAGTTTCTCATCATCGTCAACGTCGTCATCATCGTTAGTGTTCCTTGCAGCCATTTTTTGGTTCCAACATGACTGGTATTGTGTAAGAAATGAAAACCTATCTGAAGTTAGAGGAATAGATGTTTAGGTTTCTTGTAAGAGTACACATCTTTCTTACGACACAACATCCACAAATCAATAACTTGAAAACGTGAAAGATACCTTTTGCGTGTAATAAAGTCTAGTTGTAAGAACGTTTGAAAATCCACTATACAAATGCCGACTGAATTTTACTTGAGGAATAGTTTGGCTTGGACAATTTGGGAAGTATGAATGCACTCTCCACTTATAGTACTCACTGCTCGTCGAATCATCCCCACGATAAATAATTGCATCTGAATGAAACATTGCAGCAACTGTTGTTTTTTTTTGCAATTTGAACTTAGCAATTAGATAATATGCTTTGTACATCTTTTTCCACTGTACGTTATTTTTTGGAGACCAATGAGTTTCAAAGAACTATCTGTCATTGCGGCTGCGCAAGTGTTCAAGTCTTCTTTCGTGAAAAAGCTTCAAAGTCAGTGCGGAACGGATCAGTTGCGTAGTGCTTGGACTTCTCCAGGATAACCCGATGTGATGTGTAGATGTTTCTTCCGCTGCACTGCTAGAGGTCAGCACTACGTCAGGCCATCAGTCGGTTGCAATTGGTCTTGCGTTCGTCCCCCCACACCAAACTTATACGAGCTCCCGTTTCTTTCCGATGACACGATAGATTCATTTCCATACTGGGTTGATCCTTCTTTGCACGAAAATGTCGGCTAACATAAGCCAGGATTTTGTTCACTGGAGCAGGAGTTAGTTCACCTTCTGTTGATGAGTACATCTGTTAAGTGGAACAAAGAAATGTGCTGCACCGCATGTGAGTTGTACGTGGATACCTGCAGGCAGCTTGCGTGGGTTATTAAAGTAGGTCAACCGACCTGCGGACATCTCAGAAATCAGTTACGCTCTTCGATACTTAAACAGGGATAAGTTTAGAACACAATTTCAATCGAATAGTTGATTTCAATGACTCGTGATCATACCGTTACAGCTTATATGAGGGGCAAACCTGAAGGTTGGGAGGGGAACAATATAATGTGAGGAATGTTTATTTTGTGTGTATGTGCTGCACACCGTGACTGATTCACGCTTAACCGGTTAACCCAAAGCACGTGAGTTTACATTCTTGGGAATTGTTCTCAAGCAAAAGATACATCGCTATATTTTGCGTCTATTTGTGCCATATGCACGCGTGTAAATTTTATGATCAAGTTTGTTTATGCCTCTTGGTCACTGTTCCCCAGAAACTTTTGCTAGTTTACTTTGCCTTTATTGTTATTCAACTGCTGGTATTTTGAACATTTCAGGTTCATCCAATTAAAAAAGATGGTGATTTTAGGAAGCTTTTCCGTTATCCCCCAAGGTTCACGGCGGTTCACGGTGGAGCTTATGACAAGGTATGGATGGTTGAATGAAGTTGTACAGCAAACGATTACTTGAAATGTGTCCCGTTTGGTTAGATAAACCGAGAGGGAAGTTCAACAGTAAGTGTACTTGAATGTTCAGTCCATGTTGATAACCATGCAATCATCAGAAAAATCTGGGAAAACGTTTTTAATTTCGGGGTGTTTACTGAACTAATTTGCTTACGTAAGTGTATACTATGAATACATATAAGAAGCTAGTCATTCTATCAGACAATATTATGCGCGCCTAGTAAAGTTATCGTTCTGTAGTTGAAAATTTCTGGGAACTTTTAATTGCAATAATGTTGAAATCTACGTGGAATTTTCCCCGACAGATAATCTAACGCTTGGCGGAGAGAGATTTCCCAAAACTGACCTGTTGGCAACCATGTTCTGAGGGTTATTTTCGAAGGCTGTTTGTGCACCAATTTGGGCGGATGACCGATAGTCCTCTGCTGAGTGTACACTGTCAAGGGGACAACTTCATCTGTGGTCCATGCAGGTGGGAGAGAAAAGCGAGTTCATCAAACCAATAACCAAACGAGTTAAAACTGGGTGTTTCTTCCTGCATTTCTTTTTATTCAACAAATGCGATTTCAAAGTACCAAATGCATTTTATACCAGCGAGACGATCATCAAAACAATTTTGATGCTGCGCGCCTAACATCATTTCAAGGTGTTGTCGACATTCTTGTCTCAATGCGTTCATGCTAGCTTGTTTCCCCCGGTTCACACGGGTGAGCCTCTCCCACATGAAGAAAGTCCAATGCAGGCATATTACGATGGTAAAAACTTGGTCTATCTGGGAAACGTAATTCAGCCGGTTCGGGGTTCAAACCCAGATTGACGTTATACATGTACACCACTGTTTATGTATTACAAATAAGTCCCAGATGTGCGAACGTGGGAAACGAATACTACCAGAGAACGGTCAAGTCTGAGATGTGATCGGTCGCAATCGAATGCTGTGTCTTAGTCAATAATATAATATGAATGTCAAAATCAGCGTAAACAAACATGAGTAAATCACCCAAAGCTAGATACATCTGCTCGGTATGAGAAGAGGCGTGTATAGAAATCAGAGGATTTTATGTTGCACATTTTGTATAAACCTTGGTTGAACGTGTTCTAGGTTCAGGCCACGCGAAATGCCAGACACGAAGGACTGTGTGTTACTCTCATTGTGTGTTTCATTCGTTGAGAGTTTCTCTCTTCTCCCATTTAATTCACACTGTTTTTATATTTTCGATGACACCATGTGTAAATAACGATACATTTCACTAGATACCTGTTTGGTCACTATAGCGACTCACCAGTAATTCAGTTTTCTAGTGAGACTCTAACTGAGCATATTGTGAATGGAAGTCCAGGTTCCCACTCCTGAGCTACACAGCCATCGGGGAACATTTGTGTACATCCGTGTATGAACACACTACTGGTTTGTCCCACAAGAAATCACCTAATCCTGTTATTGCGTTTTGTTCACACTTCGGTAAGAAGTTTAATTATTTTTATGATCACAGCAGTGCACGCAAACAGGTAGATGTAAGTCAAACTTCTGAAGCACCGCTTCCTCAATCAATACCAAAATGTTTTCCAATCGGAATATCATTCACCTTTCGAATTTACACTCCTAATTCGTATTTGAACCAAACTCCCGCGAATCCATCGATTTATCAAGGTTTGCACCATCGGTTGATAACTGCCCACGCACGCTCGGTGCTCTTTTTCCACTGGTCCGAGATGCATGTGCTCAGGTATAAACAGCACTGGAGACCAAATCGAATCTCACGATGTGCAATCGGTGCTTGTGCTGTGATGGTAATTACGAACAGCAGGCAGAAAAGAAACTATAGTGCGGTGGGTGGCTTTTGTAGATCCTAGTTACTTTTTCTTTGTGCATATTGCACACACACACGTACACACGTAAGATTTGCTATCGCTCATCAGTTCACATAGATAAAATAACACGAAACAATACACAAGAGCGCGCGCGGGTGCACACGCAACCACGAACACAGAAGCACAGTGCAAACGAAAGCACCCGTATCAAAAGAACAGGACATAAGGATCACGGAGCGTTGGTAGCTACTACACCCTCTCTCTCTGACTGGCTGACTGACGGCTTACGGAATCGATCGTATTTGGGGTGTTCGAAAGGGGGGAAATTCTTCTGCACTACGATTTGTGTGTGTATTTATGACGTATGGGACACATTTCTGACAGTCTATTCTATACGAGAATCAAGCACCTTAGGATCGATTTAGAAGGCCCCGAAAGACGTGCTGAATGAACCAGCAACAGAAAGAAAAGAAATAAACTGTCTAATCACGTGATTGCAAGTACGTGTCGCCACAACTGATACGGTATTGAACATTGAAATTGCAGAGAGGTAGTTGAAACCCGAGTGCCCCGGTATTCTCTATGCATGTTCTGTACAACAAGTAAATATTCTCTCACGCGGGTAGCGAAAACAAACTTTGATCCTGTCTGAGCCACAGAACAACATGAATGATTCGATGGAGCAGACGTCCAATCGACTGAGGTTGAGCTGGCACTATTAAATCCAATCGGGAAATGGTTGTTGGTAAAAGTGAATATATCGTTATACCGCGTTAGCCACGTAATACAATAAAACAACCAGTGAAGCAATTCATGTCGAAATGTTTTTATTATTGTTACGGGTATTCTGAAATCCTTCTTTGAAGTACATTCTTTGCGGCACTTCTAGAGATCGAGAAAAGAGCTCATTATTTGCAACACGAACTGGGGTGCGTATGTTCTGAGGCTGTTGTTTTCTCCCAACACATTTTAGCCTTTGAAATTCAGTTGTTATAAGATCGATATTGTTTTGGACGCATTGAAATGGACACCGAATTAAAACGCATTGTTAAATTTATTAGTTCAACAGCTATCCAGATGCCGAGGCGGTGGTGGTGGTGGTAGTGGTGGTTAGATGACACGTTGTAAGCGTGACATACTTTCAGCAAAATCAACGAAACGCTCCATTTTTTAAACGGGTCATGGAATTCGTTGCAATTAACAACGGTCTTCCAATCTGCCAAAGGTATATAGGTGGTCATCTGTTATCAGCAGGGTACAATCTGAAAATCTTTCACGTACGATTACGATCTATCATCCTGCTCCGGGTAAATTATTCGCAGATGCTGACTAGACAAATCTCTAATGCTTCCTTGGGGATCTATCGAAAAACTAGTCCTGGGGCAAACATACAGAATTATTCTCCAAAGTGCAGAAAATAACTCAGCAGAAACTGATTTTCAAGTGAAAATGATTACCTTAGGGTTGCACTGTGCACAGCTCCTCGGCATGTGAGTTTGTTATTTAGTTCAAACGTGATGAAGTGTAAACAGCACAAATGTTTCGCAAATGAATGTCCCTCATCATCATTTTGAGCTAATCTTGAGGGATTTTTATTTTGTAGTCTCCTAGTTTTTCACAATGGACAAGCTATGCACAGTTGCATTATTTTTACTGTGAAACACAACACATGGCGTATCGTTTTTTCGATGCACTCCTGTCATCATCTGGCCCTTGCATTATTTTTATTGTCGGACAAAAATGACGAACGGACCATTCCTCTGACGCATAGTATTCACGCTTCACCCAACCAATCATAAACTCTTTAAGTGCTAAACCTGATTTCGCTACTATTTGCTAAAAGCTAAAGCTTATCAATAAAACACATTTGCTACCCAAACAGATTTTCTGCAAATGACAGGTGTTTCGAATCGATGCATAGCTCAGGACATCAACAAGTTCATAGGTTCAGTCATCGTTCACGAGCATGATAATGTAAGAAAATGGAAATTATCAGTAAACTGATTGGTATTTGCTCAATTAATCTTAATAAGTTCATTGTGGGCCGTTTGCTGACATCAAGAATGATGACATGGCTTTGTTTCTTAGAGTGACGGTTCTTTGAAAGTCAGGTATGGCGTGAAAAACAATAGCTTGCTCTCCAGCTGTTATATGGTTAAACAGACTCTTCAAAGATTTTGTCTATAGTATTTTAAAGAAATCTATTCTCTACCCCTTTCACCTGAGGATGACGATTTTTTTCAATGAATGTTTGACGCATACCGAAGATGGTTATCACAATGTGAGAATAATATGTTGAATTCGTCGTGTAAATGAAGCGTGAGCTGAAAACTTAGGAACTGCTGATTTGACCCGATAGGGTTTAATCAACAGAGAGAATCCATCCACTCAACTAAGGATCGAACTCGCGTCATGCGAATGCAAACATACTGTGAGATGCTTGGCTCGTGTGTGCACCGGGATGTCCCCCGTGAACGGATGCACCACACAACCGCAAGTGGGCCGATTCTAGTTGTGGGCTAGAACCGTCGACAGACAGGATGTCCTCCGTGAAGAGGAGTTTGACTAACAATCTGGAAGAGAGGAAAATGCAGACACCATGAACCAATAGGTCCATTGGGAGATAAACACTACTCACACTCAAACCGAATGCCATGTTGTCAAGGTCGTTACAATACTATCTACACGGCCAAAGGGCGAGTGATCAGACCGTTGCTCGTTTTCCATTTACACCATATAGCACAACCCATCTTTGCGGGCTGGTTGCCGGTATCGCGCATCACTCATCTCAGCATTAGCTTCCGGAGTTCTGACTTGGTTGAAAGTTTTCACAAACTGGTAACCTCGTGATGGTGGTGCTAGTGTTAAGTAAGAGGCACCACATCATTTTGCGAGTACCACCAAAAGCTTTTGAGTTCACCGTAGATCATTATCTTTGATAACAGGCAAATCTCTGGCTCAAAATCTCCAAATCGCAAGCTAGAACTATTTGGCAGCTGAACGACACCAGCCATATCACCATAGTAACATTCGAGTCTTGATTTTTCGAAAGAAAATAAATCATAGGATATCGGGCGAATAAAATGCGTTAGAGTTCGAACGCAAACGTAGCGAATCACAAGCAGGTCTGCAATTCACGAGTTTGCTGATTATAATTACCGAGTACTTAAAATAAAAAATGCATTTGACAAGGTGATACTGAATTTTTGTACCAGATTATCACCGAGTGGCAGCATACAATTACTGAAGGTCAGGTCATTTCGCAGTTAATCTGAAACCTCATTTTCGGAGCTAACTGAGACATATTTTCCCCTACGTGACCCCACGAGCAACCACTTACAGTAATACGTTTTTGACCATCTATAGTTCAACGTTTAGAGCATCCCGTCGCAGCAAGTTTTCATTAATCCAATTTTTAAAACGTGCTTGAATTTTCATCAATTAAATGTTGTACCGAAACATCGATATTGAACTTGGTAAAAGGAAACTATTATCTTGAAATGTAGGCTGAATTTCTAGGAACGATTCATCCTACGAGCACTGGAAGAGACAACATTCGTTGACATACCGACAAAAAGACTGATAATCAAACTTTCTGTGGTCTTCTGAACACATTCTTAAACTAGATTTTCACGCACCCCCCCCCCGCCCCGCCCCTTCCCATTCGATTGCTCCGCTTACAATCTGGGAGGTCCACGCTTGCTTGCGTGGGAACACATATTAAAAACATTTCATTCCCCGAAAGTCCTCCGACGCCGGTTGTCAAATCAGCAACTGTCACTGATCAAGTAGACTGGTCGTCACGTGAAAATCGATGTTCAACTGGAGTTCCGCATACTGACGATACAAAACAATCATTTAGGGTTCTGTTACATCTGTCATCTGTTTTCAACTGTAGTATGCAACATCAGAAGTTCCATCAAACGTTATTTTTTCACGCACCGGGAGAATGTTACACCAGCCCCTGTTAGGTTGCTTTCACATATATACACACACAATCTTCTTGTTGTATCATTCCATTGATTAGACGGGCCTCTCGAGAAGCAGTTGTTCACCTTTTATTGTTCTCGAACTTAATCGAAGACAACAAACCGTTTCTTTCTTCTAGTACTTTCACATGTAGGGGTTCTATATCCCTACCTTATCGGTGAATTCATAATAGTTGTAATGTAATATTTTCTCTACACACTACCGTCGGACGCTATTTATAACTTAGCGAATTACATTTGAAATAAAAACCATTGAGCACTTTGTGCTAGAAAGCAGCAATAAAATGTTATTTGAATAAAATGATAAAACATAAATGCTGAGATAAAATAACATTCAATAGGCAATCACGACATCCACGCAATTGAGATATGTGAAGTATGCACAAAACCGGAATGGAAAAATTTAAGTAAATTGTTTTAACTAAACACTAACTGAGTAAGAAAAACGTAGCCCAACTAAGCTGATCTGGGAAGTCAGATGCGTTCTGCGATAAGAAATCGGTGCATTTAGGGGGAGGTGTGATCGTTCAATCGGTCAGAGGTCACGCTGTTTGATTGCGCCCGGGAAGGTGAAGGAAGAAAGAAGCTCGCTATCGTGAGATGCTTGGCTAGTATGTGCACCGGGATGTCCCCCGTGAACGGATGCACCACACAACCGCAAGTGGGCCGATTCTAGTTGTGGGCTAGAACCGTCGACAGACAGGATGTCCTCCGTGAAGAGGAGTTTGACTAACAATCTGGAAGAGAGGAAAATGCAGACACTATGAACCAATAGGTCCATTGGGAGGTAAACACTACTCACACTCAAACCGAATGGCAAGTTGCCAAGGTCGTTACACTATGTACCATTGGGTCACACAGTACCTCCGTAGTTAGTTGGTAATGTGTCATGTGTTCGGTGCTCACGCTGTGCGAGCGACTATGATGGGTGTGAAGAAACAAATACCGATTCCCTCTGTACCAAGTGCAGTACTAACTGCTGACGAACTGTTTTAATTATTTTTGATTCTGTGAGGATAATCAGATGCATCCAGATTTAGCTGAGCACTCGTGAGGATATTGTTATTGTGGGTATTGTTAAGCCAGAAATGTTTACATTCATAAATCCATATTGATTAAGTTATCAGCAAAATGGTACAGACGTATCAGATAAAATTGATTAACCAACAAATAGCAGCAGGGGTGAAAGCACACAATAATTGTTTCAATAATGTGTCGATTTATTCCTTGGGACCCAGATGGAAATAAAAGAACTATTTTCTTGACCACTGACTTAACTTTACTTGAAGACGTACCGATTTATTTGATTTTGTTTTCTGGTTTTGTTGAGTTTCAAAAAAGTGATTGAAGTATTCAAGTATAAACTAAACACAAAATAGTTGTTGGCATTTGTTCATGCTGTGGTAGAATCAAGTAAGTCGAAAGGGTAATTGAACGTTCATGCACAAAGCAATTCACGTCCCATGTAACTTGTTTGTAAATGGTACACGGTAAAAATAGACGCACCAGATAAACTTAGCCGCGGGTTTTCTAGCAAACAAACTATTCTCCTAAATGAGGTAATATGTGCAAATCCATGGACTGAATTGGGTGAAAGCTATCCGAGTTGAAGGGAACAGAAAACGTACACTCATTGAGATGATAACCAATGAATTGCGGTGCTATGAAACGAAGAGTCAACAGTGATTATTGGCAAGTATATGATCCGTGAAAATGGAATTACCTTTAATATAAAAGTGAGAAAGAATTTTTTCTATTTAACCAAAAATTAAAACACCAAAGCTGACCGCCTCCCTGAGCAAACCAAGAAATTTATTTATTTGCTTCAAATCATATTGATTTGTGTGGTTTGAATTTAAGTTGAGACTATCAGGTTAAATCTATCATCCCTCCTTATGCGTTACAATTTATCTTTGATAGATTTTTTTCTCTCGTCAAAATGAGCTGAGATACACTATTTTCCTTTCATATTTGTATTTATGATTTGGGTGCTGGGAAAATCCCCAAGAAAAACAATATTTTTTTCGATAAAAATAAATCAAAGCTATTTGTTGTCTTGGCATTTGAATAGATCAATGTTGGTACAGTAACCGATTTGAGTCGAGTGATGGTCATCATTTAGTGAAATTCCGGGTGTTTCTCTTACTCCAGGTTGGGGCAGCATGCATGCTCGATTCGGTTTTACAGTTTTGAAAAGCTTGTATGTACACTGTCTTCTGCCAGTTCAGCATATACTGTTTGGCCTTTTGCCCTTTTCGAGACAAATAACATGTAACTATCTCAAGTGTATCAATTATTTCTTAGAACGTTGATTTTATTTTTCAACACCATCAGTCACTACCTGCATTCCCTATTTTATTCATCTTTTCGCTGTAGTCTATTTTTTGTGGCTTAGTTGATCCGATTGACTCGTTTTCTGACAGCTGATTTTGGTCATTGCGATTATCGAGCGCTCTCCCATACCCATGCTGATTGTGACATGAATCACGCAATTGATGTTTCTTTAATGTAAACATATCGTTTCTAATACGGACGCGTTTTCGGTTTACACGGTCACAGCAACAACAACAACGACAACACAAACGACAATTCAAATCAGACCTTGGTTTAGGCAAACGATTTGTCCGACGGAGGTTTGCTGTCTCACAATGACACGCAGGACAGGTTTGTAATACAAAGTGCATATTTGCCAATAAAACGAACTGATCAAGTGCGTGAAAATCAATTTTCCAACAGAATATCGACCCGCGTCCCGCCAATTGGAATAATCACGTGCACAATTGTGGGATTTGAATTCGATAAATGCATAACGGACCAACAACACCCCCATTCCGCCCAATTTCTGCTGATATAAGATGTGCATCAAAATTTGTCGTACCAAAAGGTCATTATTATTTTCCTGTTTTTAATAATTCACATGTGATTTATTCACGTTCATAGAAGAGCGACATACGATCCCCAACAAAGAAGTTGAATCTTGTAGATGGAACCGGAAAGAGAGGTAGCTGAAAGAATATGAAACAAATCAATGAAAAATATCATGGTTTTGTTGCACATTCGGTTAGGCTAGCACTCATATGTTCCACTAAGTGTTGGTTACGATTGACAGAATAGGCTACAATACATGTATACGCCATTTAATATACTGGTGATATTTTTAAATTATAAAGTGTCGTTTCAGCAAAGCATACTTCATCCAAACCTACAACTCTTTCTGAATTAACTTACAGGATAGCTGGAACTAATTGTAAGAGTACCTATTGCTTAATATTGTTTTTTTGTTATGAAAGGTTCACGTACGGAAATCATGTTTGATCATCAAGGCAGTAAATCACCGGTAGCCGGAGGATAACATTCAATCATTCTCCCAAACTAACTCAGATGGTCACAAAGTGACTTTTTGCTTTTCACTATTTCGGTAATAAGCTCTGCAGAAGTAACTTAACACAACCAGTCAATTAGTCACAACCAGTTCTGATTGTTACTTCCGAAGTGCTTCTTTTCATTACAGGAAGTCATCCNTCACGAGAATCGATAACAGACGTGTTTAGCGATTAGAAAGCATGTGAACCTGGGAGATAATGGTCAGGTGCTATTCATCTCCACGACACAGTCAGAGAGAGTGCGTGCATGTGTGCGCCAATTCCCTCAAAACCATCAAAAATTCACACTTCATTGAATNTCTGATTGTTACTTCCGAAGTGCTTCTTTTCATTACAGGAAGTCATCCGCTCAGAAGGCTGCAGTAGGCATTCGATCAATGTTCGCGTTAAAACGGTTCGGCCAATGAAAGCAAGGCGGAACTCAATGTTAACGCAAATCTGGATCTTGATCACGAGAATCGATAACAGACGTGTTTAGCGATTAGAAAGCATGTGAACCTGGGAGATAATGGTCAGGTGCTATTCATCTCCACGACACAGTCAGAGAGAGTGCGTGCATGTGTGCGCCAATTCCCTCAAAACCATCAAAAATTCACACTTCATTGAATAGCACGGCAGTCGTTTGAAAGCTCAATTCCCCTTCCATAATAAATGACGATGTATTTATTTAACTGGAAGTAAAATAGCCTGGATTACTGTGGACTTTAGTACATTAGGTGAATTTCTCCCGCGATTGCAAACCGAAAACGGATCATGATGAGCAGTCGGTTTAATTGGGAGAGAAACATTATCTTGTTTAAATGATCTATCTGGAAAATGCATTCCCTCGAATAAATTGTCCAAACTGCTTCTTGATGAAAGTAGCGTGTTATTTTCTTCTCTCTAAGTAAGCAGATTTGGGGCGATGCATGTATTTATGATGAAAATTGGTTAACAATACTCCCATCGTAGCGTGAGAACAAAATTCCTGCCTGTCCACATCATATGAGGGTGTGTTGGTAGTGGGGAAACATTTTCATGTTCACTCAAATAGAGAGGGTGGGATGAGCCATGATTCAAATAATAGTGGTGATGATGATAATCTTGATGATCATGATGATGATAATGATGGTGATGGTGATCATTTTGTGGTCAAGGTAAGTGTTGAGCTTGTACCAGTTGCCTTTTTGCACTCCATTTTGAAGCCCACCATCTCAGCCGTGGTTAGCATATGGAAACATCTTGCCTTACATGTTTTGGGGGCACAGGCTAAATAATTCTAAAAGAGGATTCTGACTTGAACTGATGGCCTATATCTACTATAGATGACGAAGGAAAATATTTCCTGTGCTCCCCATCTCAACCAGTATGACCAGTGTTCCTTTTTCATTTGTTATGGTGGTCTCGTCGTATGTCCTCTTTCAGAAAAATTCCTTATTGGATCTGTACAGGCCGGATAATGAATCACTGAATCATTCATTGTCTTTGGACTTTTGTTCTGACAACGTTTAATTATTTTAATTCACTGCAATAAAGCAATTCCGGTATCAAATATTGATCACCCCTAACCGAATGGCGTCAAACAATCAAAAAATACCTTATCTACACGTATACTACAAGAGCCGATAGAAAATCATCCCAGGACAAACAAAAGTAGTTCCCTCTGCCAGTCAGCGGAAATTGGCTGATCGATCCGGCCGAAAATTCCTCAAGTCAAAGTTGTATTGTGGGAATTACCTGCAATTTATTACTCTTCTTTCCTCCATAGGATATTCACGTAACTGAATCGTTTCTTTGTAAAAACGATGAGAAATATCACATATAGCTCCGGGTATTTATATAACATACAATGAACTCTTCAACTGTTTCCCGGTTGTGGTAGTTTAGGATTGTGAGTTTGCCGAGGTTCGATCAAGTCTCCGCCTGAAAGACTAATGATTAGCATTCAAACAACGTGAGATGGAATACCGTTCAGAGTGGTACACAATCAGATTGAAAGCGATTAACCCCATTATTTTGGTGTTTTGAAAGCACTAACTCAAAATGATGTCCCCTGAGACAGATGTTGGACGAAATCGTGGGCAGAGGATGATTGATATGAATGGTCTAAGTTCTGTAATATCAGTTACATCAAAATCACGTCTCCTTGAATTTGGCTGTACCGAGTCGGAAATACTCCTAATCACTCAAATTTTTAACCGCAGATGAGTAAATATAGTCGGTTGATCTTCTTTTTTGTTATTCTTTGTGGACACCCCAGTATGTTAAGATCACTTGTAACCAGGTTCTCCAGGCTGGGATGACGTACTCCATGTACGGTCAAATGTAAACAAACAGTAAATGTGATAACATTGCGGAGCTGAACAGACCAAAGACGCGTCTAAGCTAGACGATGTTCTTTACCGCTACAGGTAAAGCCCTAGAGCAATTGATCGATAAATTGAAATCTTAGTTAATAATGATGCTTAGGTACTACTCAAGTGAGGCATGCAGCAAATGTTGTTTTCCGAAGAAATACGGAAATCTACTCCTGTGGCCTAGAAACATGAATCTGCGTTTGGAAACATTGAATTCAATGCAGTTCTACATAGATAAGCTGAGTTTTGTTTCATGAAGTGTTAGCGAGCCCTTGGGTTATGTTGCTGTTGGCATTTCATGCTTTAAAAAGGCATGCTCAAATAGACCAGATGTATCAATTTTACGAACTTACGGTTCGCGTTTCCTACTTGGGACTCATTTATTTAAATGTGTACGGAATAAAAACATGTTCTTTCCATGTGTCCGTGAGCACTTGTTTGCCATTGAGCGTGCAGACCAGGGATCAAGACTTCAAGCCGAATATTTTCTGTTAAACTCCTTACAGGAAGGCAAAATAACCTCCATCCTTGTTTAAGAGTTCCAGCAGATGGTAGAACAGTTGTTTGGAGCTCTTAGTTCACTTTTTGTGATTTAAAAACAAACCAAAATAGCACTCAAGAGATTCGAATAACCATCTAGAATGGTGAATGTGAACAAGACCAATGACAACGGTGGATCGAACTGCTCCACTCTTCATCCCCGTGTGGGTTCTTTTGTGCTGAGTTCGGTCATTGAACTAGCACTTTACCAAAGAGACTCCGTGGCATGGAAACAACCTTGTAACGCGTACCACATCATGCTTGCGTTGCACTGTGCACAACAGTATTTGTCAGGGAGTCAAATCAAATCCTACGGTATACTGAACGGATAGAATCAGAGAACCACCAAGCCACCGGCCCTGTATACGCTACATCAGCTGATTAGACATGACTTGCCACAAGTCACCTTGGTCAAAAGATAAAAGAGGGCATTTTCGACTCAACCTAACAAAATATAATCTTTCTTATTTATTAACACGGAGAATGCTTGGATTAGCATGTTCGGTTTTTCACAAGCAACAAGCACAGTGATGCTCTTGGGTGTGGGTTTCAATCCTTGGAACATCTTTCGTTCCCCACTAGTTGAATGGAGATGTTTAGGATAACCAACAAAGAGAATTGAACAGCTGTTTTGTTCTGTTTGGGACTCGTCAGCAGTACGTACCTGTTGTGTTTCTGTCAGGACTCGAACAGCGATACTTCGAGTTGGGACTTCAAACCCGGTTCAGTGCTCTTTGTCGGTTATCACAAACATTACCATCGCATTCTCTATCTATTGTTTTTACTCCTGTTTCAAAAAGAGTGCAACAAATCACACATGAACTGGGCTTTTGAATTTGGCAGCACCATTTAGCTCGAAAATCATATTTACACTTTGTGTGGATTTATTCGTCATAAAATCGCATCGTTAATGATTTTAATGACACCAAATGCCATCCAACACGAGCACGTTTATGAAATGAGTATGGGTTATCGCGCGAACTACACATTTTGTGAAATATTCCAACAGTGTGAGAAATAAATTCAACCGGATGATCAAAACACAAGGCGGCAGAAGGAGAAAACATCGAGCAGTTTGGCAAGTCGCTCTCATACAGTGCAGTATCAGTCATTTTAACAAGCAATGTTTGTTCTCTGTTGGGAAAGTTGATGAGCTATTAGACATCAAACGGAAAAATGTGTACAAAAACCTAGGAATTATTATGCTTCAGGAATCGTGGCTGCACGAAGAAATCCCCAGTGAAATTGTACATCTAGTTGGGTATAACTCGTATCGTGTAGACCGTCGCACGAGTGTGTTGCAAGTTACGTTAGCGACAACTGGAGTAAATCAACCGCCGTTATCTACGAATACTCAACGGATAAAATTAGTTGTCACGTCGTCGAATGTAAGTTCTTTTGTTTGAGTGGGTTTCGTTTCATAATTCTTGGAAACTTTTACTTGTCACCCACAATATCAGTGGCTGACATTTTTTCCACCTCCATCATAACAAAAACAAGTGATTCTTTGTATCCATTTGTTAGCGATTTTAACAGACGGGATGTAACTTTCCTTACCACACTGGGTCTACAAAATTTGACACATTTTCCTACCAGAATCGATTCACAACTAGATTTCGTTTTTAGAAACAGACCGCAATTTGTCGATGTTCAGAAAAATGCTCTTCGGAGCAGTTATGATCATTGTGCCCTGAACGTATATCCAACTGTATACAGACAGATTAACCGGCACACGTTGTTAGGAAGGCTTTCCAAGATAATGAGTAAAGAAATTGTTCATCAGATAACCTAGAAAGGCTAAGGCCCATGATTGACACCACAGATTTTTCGGTGTTCCCCGATTAGGACCCTTCTGTCCTCTGTGAACATGTTACGGAATATCTTAATTTCCGTTTTAATCAGTGTTGCCTGTTCGAAACGGTCTTCATTCATAGGGACAGATATCCATCACCGCTACTAAAACAGCTACGCAGGTGAAAAGAACAGGCCTTTAAACAAGGGCAAAGAATCCATGTCAAGTGGCATACGATTTCGATCAAAGCTCAAATAAATCGGTTGAACAAATTGTACACCCACACTATTCTGGGAAACTCAAGTTGTCGTAACATGTGGAGGGCTATCGACTGATTGTATGGCACTAGCAATAAACACAAAAAGGAAACTGTCGACGTTGAAAGACTAAATTCTGAGTTTAGTCCAGTTTCGCAGTGCACTGCCCTGTCACGCTGTCAGCTCTATGCCAACATCATCTATCGAACTCGCCACAGTCCTGAAACAGCTACTGAAAACGAAGTTGAGTAAAGCATCGGGCCCGGATGAACTATCACCCGTAGTACTCAAGGTACGTTCGTACACCCTTTCAGCCCCATTGTCTAAAATATCCAATGACTGTCTGATCAGCGGAAAAATCCCTGATATTTGGATACTGACCAAGATAACTCCCGTTCCGAAAAAGGAACCTGCGAAGTATCATCCCATCGCTTGCACGTCTGTCATGCCCAAATTATTTGAGA